>JAECUM010027791.1:0-65265 GCA_016617855.1 Megalonaias nervosa | reverse complement strand
TTATACTGATTTATAGCACTTCAGATTTAAGGTATAGAAGTATAGGACATGACTTGGTTAAATCTGGGCGGTGAATCAGGTGAAGGTAAAATCAACCTTCAGATGCTGCAGTTAGAGAGTCGCTTAAAGGCGCAACGCGAGTTCACAGTACAATGAAAGTGAAGATGGGTGGTGAAGTAGCGACGTTTTTGAAGTAACATATTTGTATATAAATGTTGATGGAAAAATTTTGTATGTTTCCAAGATTAATCTAAACTGTCAGAATCTCATTCACCTTCACTTAGATAGGGTACACAGCAGTGATCGCTAGCCGAAGGTCAAATCATATCAACCATTACGGTAGCAGACGTCATTTCATGAATAACAAATAAATTCTAGAATTTCCCGTAATGTCAAGCAAACATAAAATTTCAGTAGGAACTAATCATTGCAGCGTGACTATGCAAGTCTGGCATGGTTTGAGATATTTTAAATGTGGACTGTCTTAAAAATGTCACCCGATGCTGGACTCCTCAACCTACGACGCTGTACAGGATAACAACGAAGTTCGTCATTACATTTACGTGGTGCCATTTATAGATACATGGCACGCAGCATAAATAGCCAATCCGACTGCATAGCGCTCGCCGGCCAAAGAGAGTGCAAATGCGGATTCGTATGAGAGTGCACGGGAAAACATTGGGATTGTGAAATAAATTGATGATGTCTTGGCTGAACTATACACGGTACAAGGTAATTTCGTTAGACTTTTAAGACCAACAATATACAATATACACAAAATAATCGCACAAAGTAACAATATATACCGAATCTGTTTATACCATGGGTTCAGAACATTGTGCGCGACATGCCCCAATATGCAAAGCAGGTAACAAAATTCACTTGCGAAAACACCGAAAAACATGCTCTATTCAAGTACTGTATATATATATATATATATATATATATATATATATATATATATATATATAGTCTGATGAAGCAATAAAGCGAAACCGGTCACACATTCTACGTGTTGGTATTGTTTATTTTATAATTTATATAATTCAGTTGTTACGTCAGTGGTTAACGGATGTAATATTTATTGCAAATCTTTCAGCATGGCAGTCCGTAGCAATTTGCACTGGCATCGGAGTTGTTGGTGCCGCAGTAGCACCGTTTGTTGTTGTGCCCGCTCTTAGCGCTGTCGGTTTTACATCAGCGGGAGTGGCAGCAGGAAGTGTAGCCGCTGCCGTACAGTCGGGGATCGGAAATGTTGTCGCTGGATCAGTTTTTGCTGCTGCACAGTCGGCTGCGGCAACAGGAGTGGTAGGCGCCGCCGTCCAGGTGACTGGAGGAGTAGCAGCTGGAATAGTTGGCGCTCTTGTGAGAAGATTTTGGTAATGAAGAAAATAGCTTGGGAATTTATCGCCAAAAGCATGTTTTCCCTTCTTTCTGAAGAACTTTTACGGTACAGCAAATCATCTAGACGTTTCAAGAGACAAAGGGTTTTGCTGAAGTTACAATTTTTTTTTTCGTGTGTTAAATGATAAATTTGTGGCCCTGTCTTCTCAGCTTATTAGCATAACTATAACTTCACTCTTTCTTTATGAGGTTGGGTTTATAGCATTCTTGTCAAGTGTTTATGGAATTCTTGTCCGGTACAAACAGTATTTAGGTGAGTGTTAAAGTTTCTATAAAAGATAATTGTAAAGTAATTACATTTATTATGCACCTCCCAATGGAGTTGAGAGAGAAATAAACCATTATATCGATTCATTGGTGTTGGTTCCTTCCTTCCTTTGTTCTTTCTTCATCCATTCTTAAGATCATAAATATCGTACACCATATGACGCCTACACTTAGCTAAATTTTATGTAGTTTCATCTCCGAAAGACTAACTCATCCTAAGAAAAAGTCGCAGTGATATATTTTTCACGCTAGAGTTGTAGATTTTTTCTTTAAATCTTTGTTCCTTACACCCTGCATACTGTGGCCCTATTACACTCGCACTCTTCACAATTTGTACATGTATATGCATCTCCAGACGATTAATTCAGTAATACCAAATGTAGGCCACTACGTCACATTTTGGATGCTTTAATGACGTTTGAATTTGCATATGTTTGTTACAGAATGCTCAGCTTAATGTAAATTGTTCTACACTTTGTAATTATTTTAAGATGCCATATTTACCAATTACTGTGTTCCAACTAGATGTACCACATGACACGATCGTTATAGCAAGAGTTATTGACCTTTTCAGCCTACAACTAGAGGTACTATGTGACACAATTGTTATGGGAAGAGTTATTGACCTTTCAGCCTACAACCAGAGGTACTGTGTGACACAATCGTTATGGCAAGAGTCATTGACCTTTTCGGCTTACAACTAGAGGTTCTATGTGACACAGTCGTTATGGCAAGAGTTAGTGGGACACAATTGTTATGGCAAGAGTCATCGACCTTTTCGGCTTACAACTAGAGGTTCTATGTGGCACAATCGCTATGGCAAGAGTTATTGACCTTTTTGGCTTTCAGCTAGAGGTATTACGTGACATAGTCGTTATGGCAAGAGTTATTGAACTTTTCGGCCTACAACTAGAGGTACTATGTGACAGTCGTTATGGCAAGAGTTTTTGGCTTCCAAATAGAGGTACTAAGTAACACAATCGTTTGACAGCAACTTCTCTTGCAGGCAACTAGTCTTAAATTTATTTTCAATGGAGATAATGCTATAGACCTATTCTATCACGATCATTCTGCTGTTATTTGGGAGAGGCAGGGCAGATGTACATGAGCATTGCTCGCCATTTCTCTAATTCATTTTTGTTTGAGACTCCACCCATATCTTGGACTTTTAATACATTTACATTCATCAAACATAGTATGTTGTTGCAGCTTCCTAAACGAACTCCAGCAATGATGTATTGAACATTTTTTAATTCCTGCTTATTTTCAGTTGCGCGTTATCCCACGAATGTCTATGATCCCTTTACATCAAGATTAACCAAATTTGTTTTCAAAATGCATCAGCAGATGTGTAGCACTTTGACCAATTTCACAATATATCGAATCGGACATTTTGGGCATTTTCTCCCATATTGATGGGCGTTGTAGTCCTACTTCTATTGGAATTCATATAAGCTATACATACGTATGCACAGAGAGACTACTGAATGTATCTGTAAAATGTTTAGCCCATATTTAAAATAATTTATATCCAGCTTTCATCAAATGTTATCCATAGATGGATCTTCTGCTGTACTTCATCACTTTGCGAATCTTTACTGTCGACTTTATGGTCTTAAACCAAGTAACATAAAAGAGAGAAAAGCATTTGTTTTGTAAATTACAACAAATAACTTTATTTCCCTTGAATATGGAGTAAAAATTCAAAAAGAACTTACAGCATTGCGAATTAAATCCCAAATAGTCCCAACAGTTCTATCACAAATCCAGATTCATAGAGTTTTGAATGAATTTCAGTCGTTTTGCGAATTAATTCCAATTTTGAATGTGTTTATGTACCAATAGCCTCGAATGTGCTAATGTGCCAACAGTTTTGCTGTATGACAACGATATAATCCAAAATGTTCTTGAATGAATTCGCAATAATCGTAAAATAGTGACATAGTCCGAAAATCAAAGAACTATAGTCGCAGTGAATAATTTAAGTAAAGAAATTCTCTCTGAACAAAACAATAAGACTGATTCCACTTTGTACGTTAAGGTAGGGATGCCTAATTCAGATATAATCAACCTTTATTATCAAAACCAAAGACAATTTGAGAACCAGATTCATGGTCAAAGGTTCATTTCCAGAAAATTCTTAGAGAATAAAGGCAGTATTTAGAACTCAAACCTAGTAAATATGTTTATCCTACATGACATTATACATGAAGGCCCAACTCCTACCCTCGGGTATGGATAAAGGTCAATTACGCAATGGAAATTAAATATAATGTAAACGCCGGTAAGAGTCTACATTGAGCAGACTCAAATGGCAGTTACTTGCTTGTGAGATATATATATATATATATATATATATATATATATATATATATATATATATATATATATATATATATATATATATATATATATACCAATACTACTGGTGTATCAAATTGTGATCCGCCCATGGTGCAATAATACGCATATATAAACATTCTAGCGACCGTCTGCAGTTGATTCTAGATCAGTGATGAATTTCCACATATTAATCATTAGTGACGTATGAAAATAACATAAAAAGTATTAATAATCCTCGTTTTCTAAATGAATTTAATATGGTACACATTTTCATCACAATCCTTTCTGATTTTTGTTCCCCCTCCACTCATGCATAACGGACAAACTATGTAGAGTGAGAGAGAAAATGAATTTGGGCTGGATTGAAACCTTGAAATAGAAATTACCCCAAGCAACCTACAAGAATATGGTTCGTCGTAACGATACGTGTGCACCTTCCTTGGGATTTATCTACAGCGTTTGTCAATGATACAAAGTTGCAAACCAGGTCGCCATTATAAATTCCTCGGTTACGTGGTACACATACTGTGATGTATTTAATGTTATGTTTTGTCGTTGTTTCTTAAACATACTATAATTTTCTAAAAATTGATTATTATTAGTTAAATATGAAAATATCCAAAGCCCCCCCCCCATTTCTCTCTCTCTCTCTCTCTCTCTCTCTCTCTCTCTCTCTCTCTCTCTCTCTCTCTCTCTCTCTCTCTCTGGACCATCGTAGCAAGATACGGGCTGAAATGACGAACGTAGAGGATTTTCATTTGTGTCATCCCATGATATCTCTTGACTTATGAATAATGGTAAAAGTTAAGTCAAACCGACCAAGGATGTGTGTGTGTGTGTATGTGTGTGTGTGTGTGTGTGTGTGTGTGTGTGTGTGTGTGTGTGTGTGTGTGTGTGAGAGAGAGAGAGAGAGAGAGAGAGAGAGAGAGAGCCAAACCGACCAGTGAAAGAGAGAGAGAGGGAGAGAGAGAGTTTATTGCTTGTGGTATTAGAGCAGAATAATGACTTTGATCAACTGTAAATATATTAAAATATTTTAATTACCTCTTTTTGGTTCGTCATTTCGCTTAGTTTATATTCCCCATTAATTTCCAACCGCCGGTACGTGAATGGCAGCGTTCATGTGAATGGCGTAGCTGACTATGTGTTTTTGTAGTGCTCTACTTTTATCATTAAAACCATCTTTCATGTTTATTTCATAAGTATGTATTATATTCATTTAATCAATGTGAAGAAAAATAGAAGCTAAAAAAGAAAACAATCAACTTATCAATATGCAAGGTAACTGTGAATAGCCACAAAAGGTATAGAACTACATTTTGTAGCGGACACTCTCGGGGATGTGAGGAGTTCATTCACTCGGTCAATACACAGCTGCCTGTCTTAAACCTGAACTCCGTTCAAAGGGCAAATATATGTATTTATATGTGATATAAATAAAATATATGAACAGTATGTACGCTGCATCAATGATATACCACTCGTTGTATAAATTTTTCATTAAAAGGAAACTCAGCAAAGCTTCGTTTCCTTTTAATGAAAAATTTTATACATCTCGTGGTATATCATTGATACAGCGTACATACTATAAATATGTTATATATATATATATATATATATATATATATATATATATATATATATATATATACACTCACACACACTTCTGAAGATGTACACATAATGAAAGTAGACTCTTGCCTATCAAATAAAAAGAGCAAGTTTCGAACGTGCGTAAACAACCACATTGAGGGTTCAGTATATCAATCACAAAATTTTCCATGGAGATCACCAGCAGCAGGGAGGGGGAATCCTACATTTTCAATTAGAGATTTCGCTGGAAAATAAAGCTTCCTACAAAAATGAAAATACGAACGTCAAACGGAAGTCTCTAACCTACCCGAAGCTTTTCTATTGGGTTAGCTCACTTTTGTTACTTTATTTTTGATGTTTGTGTTTTCATTTTTTTATGGCGTGTTTGCTATGTACCCGCACACTCACTCGTTGTCGTCGCCCTCCCAGCTGCAGTGCGGGTGTGGCTTAATTAAGTTATTATTATATCAATAATGGAATCTCACATAGCTAAACTGGCTGGACAGCGACTAGAGTCAATTAAAAAATATCTCCCCGTCCGTGATTCTGTCAAGCAACAACTACAAGCGAGTCAGGAGTCTCGGGTGGCATTTACAGAAGGTGCAGAACAGTTATTTAAACCAATTGTCGAACCAACAAAGAAAATTGTCACAGCAACTGAGGCAACACAAAAAGCTCTTGAAACATTACCTGTTGATATTGCTGGCCGTCTTCAACCTCCTCAACCACAACCTAAAGTTCGACCACGACATCTGCCAAGAGCCAGAATTAACAACATAGATAAATTCACACCTGAAGGTATTGCCGCTATCAGGGATCGAGACCAAATACTTTATATTGCCGCGTTTGGATATTATAACAGAGAAAATTATGTAAAACTCGAATATGTTAGATGTATGAGATCTGTCGATTGGATTAGGAATGTATATAGCATCGCTACTAATACTCAGCAGATCAGATCTGAAGAAGATATTAATAATTTTAATATTTTTAGCCAGACAGTAGATGAGCATATTGATCGAGTAAAACAAGAAAAGAAACAAAAAGAAGAAGAAACGAAGTCGAAACTTGAAGAAGCTAAACAATCAAAAAAACGAAAAGAAAAAGAAATAAAGTCGAAAGTTGAAGATGTTATTAAACGAACAGTAGAAGATTTGGAGTTTGAAGAAATTAGACGAAGGATTTAATCACGTTTACCAATTAAGAAAGAAACAACTGGAAGTGATCTGAGCGATTGGGTCACTCGAGGAAGTGGTCTTATTACTCTGTGTCCCAATAATGTCCTTGCCGACGTGGACAGACTTGAAATTTTGATTGGCGGAAAACGAGCTGATAATAACTCCCCAGAAATCATTGATGAAGCAGCTGCTATTTGTCAGAGATTATTTACAGGTGGTATCATGGATATTAATGGTCATCGGTCCCTCATCGATGAAATTGCCGATGATTACGGCAGTGATTGATTAAGGGTATACAGTTAGATCAGTGACAAGAAAATAAGATGATCATACATAATGCTCACCGTGTACCGATCATGGTCAGGGTGATAAATTCGCGATTACCTACATATAAAGCGTTCTACGGAGATAGACTTGGTGATGTTGTTCAGGGTCTATTTAGAAGGATAGCCCCAAAAGTAATACCATTTGTAAAGCAACTGGGGATGAAAGCTATTGATGTTGTTCGTGAAAAAGGTATTTGTGCAGTTGGTAATGTTGCTAGTAAAGCATTCTCAGCAATCAAGAATAGACTATCACGATTAGTACGACGAAAACCTCAGCCAGTAAAATTACCCAGCACAGAAGTTATGCCTGCAAATGTTAGTAAGATAATAAATCAGGCTGCGAATCAAAAACTAGCGGAGTTGGCTATGCCTGCAAATGTTAGTAAAATAATAAATCAAGCTGCGAATCAAGAACTAGCGGAGTTGGCTGGTGTACCCGTATCAGGAAAAGAAAGAGAAAAAAATATAGCTGCTAGTCTGATAGCTGGAAGTGATCTTCGTGTTAGAAGATAACAAATATAATAAAGATGTTCAAATGTATATCTGATCCCGCATTCGACATGGACGCACCAGTTCTCAAAGATGAGACGGTACGTGATTATCAGTATTATTATTATGATGCATGTGTACCTGACGAACGTGGAAGAATTGAATTACAAGTTCAGGATACAAGCAGACATTTCCTGCCCGCTGAGGCATTTATTGAGATCGAAGGTAGACTTTTGAAATTAGATAATACAGATTACGGAATTGGTGATCGAGTTGGTTTTGTTAATAATGGCGACATGGCGTTATTTAAAAGTGCTACATACATGATTGATGGTCGGTTTGTCATAACGACATCGACGTTGCCACGACGATACTTAGCCTTGCAAGATACAGCGATGATTATTCGAGATCAGCTGGTCCATCAGTAATGTTTGCAAAGGATACAACTGATCATCGAGAAAACAGAAACGTAACACTAAATGCAGCTGGGGACACAGTTGTATCAATGAATGCGAATTTCAACTTGGGATTCGCAACACGTCGATTAATGTTGAACGACAATGAAGAATTTTCATGTGTGATTCCACTATCACATATCTTTGGATTTTGTAGAAAGGTCATTTTCGGGGCAAAACACACAATTGTCCTTGTGAGAAAAACTACCGACGATGATGCAATATGGCACGCTGAAGGAGTTGACGCAGCTGCAACCGCAGCACTTCATGAAAAAGTAATACTGACAAAACTTTCTTTGTGGATGCCAACAGTGACTCCAACAATACCTGAAGAAGAACGTTTGCTTTCTTTCATGAGTCAAGGTGGTAAATCAACATTGTCATGGTTGACGATGATCACAGATAGTGTTCAAAGCAACAATGGTTTAATCACTTGGCAGATAGCATCACAGCAAGGTGTCTCTGCACCGCGACATATATTTATTGCTTTCCAAGATGCTGCGCGAGTAAACTCACAGTTACGTAGTGTAATGATATTTGACAAACTTGGTGTTACTGAAGTTTCAATGAGAATAAATGGACATCAAGAACCAGCTGAAGATATATTACTGGATTTTGATAACAATCATGTTGCACGTGCATATCATCGTTTGATGACATTCATGGGGCGTAATCAAAATGTTGATACTGGTTTGCAAATATCTCTGCGGGATTTTACAACACTGTATCCGATCTATTATTTCTCACTGGAACACTTGGATTTGTTCAGACAATCAGTAGTTGATATACACTTTCGAGCGCGTGTGGCAAGAGGAGTAGTAGAGGAAAACCAGGTTTCTAGCTGAGAAACCCTTCTTTCCCCTCCAAAACCCTTCTATGTTGACATTTTCTTCAGCAGCCTTTTCTAGCTCAAAATGATGACTTTTACATGATAATTCTTTTTCTGACAAAATAATGGGGTCTCTATTACTGTTACAGCCATGTTTTATGATAATTATTTTTGTCCTTGCTAACTCTAATTGACAGAATATCTCTTAATAGACTGTCAATAATACGGAACTCTCGTATTAAATTGTCCATATCATATTTCACACCTCGCAAATAAGATCTTATCTGATCAAGTAATTTTTTGTAAGTGATACGTGCTGTTTTACAAGCATTTTTTTAGTCTCAATTCGAGGCTTAATTTTTTACACGCCGTTGAAAGAGAAACACCAACACCAGATATTATTAACAAAAACGGATTTAATGATGCACCACTTAAAATTATACCAGAGCTTGTCATGAGCAGTGGTAAATATGATATTACTCGAAGTATTCTACTGTAATACTTGTAATATTGTTTTACACACCAAAGGTTTTTATAATAATATCTGTAATATTGCATTAGAGCGTCAACGTCTTGTTTTGGAATTTCTTCTGAAATATGATTGAAATCGATGATCTGTTTTTTTCATTATACAATATTTGTTTACAATTTTTGTACAATATCAAAAACTGTAGTACCAACAATCGAATCAAGAAATTCACGAAACTTATTAATGTTAGGATCAGCTATAAAATCTCTGTAATTGTCATAAACATCTGACGAAGTATCCTTATATCGTTCATCTGTCAATACCTCATTTTTATTTAACCAACTGTAGGAATCAAAAGTGTTTTCTACTTCACGTTCATAAAAATCTATTTCATTCACCAAATTACCGTATTCTCTTTCTGTTTCATCAATAAACTCAAGTACCAAGCTTATTTGATTCAAAGTATAATTTTTGAGGACAAGATATTCTCTAATAATTGCATATGCGACTACGATATTTATCAACATTAATTTTTGGAGTGATTTTCGTCCAAGAAAGGTAATTTGAGTAAAAGTATTTACTCTAAGCCATAATTTTTCGTATTGTTTTGTGAACATTTTCTCGACTTCATTGTAATAATTTCGCAATGATAATTGTCTAGGGAGTTGGAGTGATGGAAGTGGAACATCATGTTCTTCACCTATGTCGTAATAAGAACTAATCCCTACACCAAATGTTATTCGATTGACTTCCTCAAAAAACTTTTCTCGCTCATCATCGCTGAGATTACTAATTTCATTGTCAAAATCTTTGATTATTGCTAGAGATTTGTGAACAATAATCGGACCAAACTCGGGAGGGGGGGGTTTACGCATCATTGGTAGAAGTGTTTTCGAGTATGCTTTTATAAGTAACTCAGTATCCGGCGTCATTCTAACAACTTTAACTAGGGTTTCCTTGTCATGGTAGAACATGCCGAGATATTTAAAAATTTTCGTTTTGAAAAACTATTGTATAACTTCTTGTTCCTTTTTATTCCTATTATCTTAGATTCCGCTAGTTTGTCGAGACGATCATGGCTATCGTTTATTCGTTCTTTATCCTTTACTACTTCACCATAAGCTTGTGTTTTTATTAAGTTCGATTTTATTATCAAATCTAGATTTTCAAAATTAAGCTCGAGCAATATTTGTTTTAGCAGGATTTCAATTTGTTCATGTTCTTCTATACAATCATCAGGATGACAGTAACTGTTTATAATATCAGAGGCTCTTATTGCTTTAAGTAGTTGTGGTCCTCGCATATGCATAACGAGAATAAAAAAAATTTCTTCTTCTGACAATGGAGAGTTTATTATTGGAATTGAAAAATTTTTTCCTAGTATTTATCATACGTGCTGATAGCGATTTGTATCCAACATCTATTTGGGGTTAAAAATATTATCATAAAATTCTCTCGCAGTGATTGTAAATATTTGTATTGACATTTATTTTACAACGTTAGATTAAATCTGATTATCAAGTGTGTATATTTGAGATGCTGTCAGTCCTGGAAACGAATGTTCAGCAGCGATAACATAAACTCGGAAATACAAGTACTTGTTAACAGTATTTGCAATTGGAATCGTAAAATATTGTGTTGTTGAAATATAAGTGTCTGTTGTACTGCATAATATTACCCAGTCAATATCATCGTTTGATCCTTCTAATTGCCAATTATAAATTCGACCAACACTAGAGTTTAATCGACCTCGCAAATGAAATTGCCAAATAGCAATTGCAATGGGACATTTAATTTTAAACGAAAACTTTTCAACTTCTCCGTTAGTAGTCCATTCTTGTCTATCAGAGAAATCGTGATAAGGATAATTTTCAGGGTAATATGCTGATGCGCTTACCTCAAACCCAACCCGGTTATCAGTTGCCTTAAAAAGTGTTGGAATATACCCAACATTGTTTTTGGTTGGTTTTATACCACCACCAGATACACTATCAACGTACGTTTTATTCGTTAGATCATTATGGTTAACTGGAACATATGTCGTAGTTATTTTGTTGTTTCTCATTTTTATATTCCCTGACATTGGTCCACCGGATTGTCTTAAATACGGAACAAATGCTCCTCTTAACTGAGCGTAAGTAATAGCATCAGTCTCATTAGCTGGTGGTGAGGCTGTCGGTAATCCAGCTATTTTTGAGTTATTGCTCATTACAAGGTTACCTGTCATTGTGTCGCCAGCTTTATCGAGCTTGTTATCGTCCACGGATTTTAGTTGCATATATTTCACCGCTTGTGTCGTATCAACATTTGCTGGTGGATACTCCGTTTCCAACCCAATAATTTTTTTATTTGACATGTTAATATTACCTGTAACAGTTCCACCAGTTTTATCAAGCTTGTTATCATCAACATACTTCAACTGTAAATAACTTACCGCTTGTGTTTGATTTAAGTTTCTTGGTGGATACGTGGTTTCTAATTTTTTTTTCCCTGACATATCCAAGTTACCGCTTAAAGTTCCTCCTGTCAGTGAGTGATAGTTTGTTATTATCGATCGTTTTTAGTTGTGCATAACAAACAGCGTGTGTATCAACAACATTTATTGGCGGATAATTTGTTCCTAAACCTAGAACTGGTTGATTTGAAATAGGTTTCCTGTCATTATGTCGCCGGGTTTTTTTTACTAGCGATGACGTATCAGCTATTATTGGTTCGTCAGCGGAGACAGATCCCGTAGTAGTATAGTAATAGGCTGATCCTAAACCAAAAGCGGATTCTGGACCAGAACTTCTAAACAAATATTAGGACCTGCTGGATTAACTTATTTGGTAATAAAAAAAAAAAATTTCAGTAAACTAATAGGCTGATCCTAAGCCAAAAGCAGGTTCTAGATCAGAGACCCCCCCCACCCCTCTACCAAAAATTGGAAAGATGATCCTGGACCTCTAGATTTTTTCTAAACATCTACTGTTGTAACCATCTTTTATGATAATCTTTTTCATACCTGCTGACTCTCATTGGTAGGATATCTGTTAAAATACTGTCAGTAATACGAAACTCGCGTATTAAATCGTCCATATCATATTTTACACCTCGCAAGTAAGATCGTATCTGATCAAGTAATTTTTTGTAGGTGATACTTGCTGTTTTACAAGAATATTTTTTTTTTTTTTTTGTTTCAAGTTTAGGTTCAATCTTTTTCCATGCTGTTGAAAGAGAGACACCGACACCAGATATTATTAACAAAAACGGATTTAATAATGCTACACTTGAGATTATACCAGAGCTAGTCATTAACAATGGCAAATATGATATTACTCGAAGTATTCTACGGTAGTATTTATAACATTCTTTTACACACCAAAGGTTTTTATGATAAAATTTATAATATTGTACTAGTGCGTCGACATCTTGTTTTGGAATTTCTTCTGAAATATGATTGAAATCGATGATATGTTTTTTCATTATACAATATTTTATACAAAAACAAAAGTTCTGGTACCAGCAATTGAATCAAGAAACTCACGGAACATATTGTTAGGATCAGCTATAAAAATTCTGTATTTGTTATAAACATCTGACGAAGTATCGTTATATCGTTTATCTGTTAGTACCTCATTTTTCTTTAACCAGGTGTATGAGTCAAAAGTATTTCCTACTTTACGTTCATACAAATCTGTTTCATTCACCAAATTACTGTAATCGCTTTCTGTTTTATCAGTATACCCTAATACCAAGCTTATTTGATCTAGCCTGAAAGTTTTTAAAACAAGATTTTGTCTGATAATTGCACATGCGACTACGAAATTTGCTAGCATTAATTTTTTGAGTGACTTTAGTTCAATTGTTAGCAGACCAATAGCAGAAGCTACTTTTAACATTAATTTTTTATATGGTTTTGTGAGTATTTTCTCGATTTCATTGTAATAATTTCGTAATGACAGTTGTCTAAAGCGCTGGATTGATGGAAATGGAATATCATCTGCTTCGCTTATATCGTAATAAGAATCAATTTTTACTTCAAAATCTGTTTGTCTGACTTTATCAAAAAACTTTTATCTCTCAATATCATTAAGATCACTAATTTCATCGTCAAAATTTTTGATTATCTTTATAGATCTGTCACAATAATCGGATCAAATTCTGGTCTTTTGCGTATCATTGGCAAAATTGCATTTGAGTATGCTTTAATAATTAACTCTATGTCTGGTGTTATAGTAACAATTTTAATTAGGGTTTCTATATCGTGGTAGTACATACCGAGATACTTAAAAATTTCTCGTTTTAAAAAATTATTATTTAACTTTCTGTTTCTTTTTATTCCTATTATTATAGATTCCGATAGTCTGTCGAGATAATCATAGTTAGCGTTTACTAGATTTTTTCATCTTCTCTTTCAGCATCAGCTCGTCTTTTTATTAAGTCCGATTTTATTATCAAATCCAAATTTCCAAAATCAAGCTCGAGCAATATTTTTTTCAACAGAATTTCAACTTGTTTATGTTCTTCTAGACAATCATCAGGATAGCAGCATCTTTTTATCGCTTCAAAATTTTCTATTGCTTCTTTTAGTTGTGGTCCCCGCATATACATAACACGAACAAAATTTTTTTCTTCCTCTGACAATGGAGAGTTTATCATTGGAATTGAAATTTTTTTCTGGCATTTATCACACGTGCCGCTAGTGAATCATCTCCAACCTTTTTGGCGGGGTTAAAAATATAATCATAAAATTCTCTCGCAACGTCTGTAAACCATTGTGTTGTCATTATTTTGTAGCATTAGATTAAATTTGTTCACAATGATCATATCTGATCATCGAGTGTGTATATTTGAAATGCTGTCAGTCCTGGAAATGGATGTTCAGCAGTGATAACATAAACTCGGAAATATAAGTATTTGTTAACAGTGTTTTCTGTCGGGACTGTAAAATATTGTGCTGTTATAATGTACGTATTTGCTGTGCTATATAATATTACCCAGTCGATATCAAAGTTTGATCCTTTCAATTGCCAATTATAAATTCGGCCAACGCTAGGGTTTAATTGACCTCGCAAATGAAATTGCCAAATAGCAACTGCAGTGGGACATTTAATTTTAATCCAAAAATTTTCAACTTCTCAATTAGTCGTCCACTCATGTCTATCAGAGAAAGCGTAATAAGGATAATTTTCAGGATTATATCATAATACGCTTACCTCAAACCCAGCCCGGTTGTCAGTTGCTTTAAAAATGTTGGAATATACCCAACATTGTTTTTAGTTCGTTTTATACCACTGGACAGACTGTCAACATACGCTTTATTTGTCAGATCATTATGGTTAACTGGAACATATGTCGTAGTTATTTTTTTATCTCTCATGTTTACAATGCCTGTCACTGGTCCACCAGATTTCTTAAAATATGGGGTAAGTTCTTCTTTTAACTGAGCTTAACTAATAGCATCAGTATCATTAGCTGGTGGCGAGGTTGTCGGTAATCCAGTTATTTTTTAATTTGACATAGACAGGTTACCTGTCATTGTGTCGCCGGCTTTGTTAAGTTTATTATCGTCAACAGATTTTATTTGTGCATAACTTACAGCTTGTGTGTTATCAATATTTGCTGGCGGATATACAGTTTCTTAACCTAACACTCGTCGACCCGACATGTTAATAATACCTGTAAGTGTTCCACCGGTTTTATCAAGTTTGTTATTATCAACATACCTCAACTGTAAATAACTTACCGCTTGAGTTTGATTTAAGTTTGCTGGTGGATATCCAGTCTCCAATTTTTTTTTTCCTAACATATCTAAGTTACCGCTTAAAGTTCCGCCAGATTTATCTAGTTTATTACCGTCGACGGATTTTAGTTGTGCATGACTAACAGCTTGTGTATTAACAACATTTATTGGCGGATACGCTGTTTCTAAACCTAGTACTCGTTGATTTGACATAAACAGGTTTCCTGTCATTGTATCGCCAGTTTTTTTTCAGGTAACCAGATAAATCAATCTTGCTGTTTGTTATTGTTGTACTTACAGCCGACGAATCTCCTAATGTTGTTCCAAATTTTGTTTAATGGCTCATTATGTATTTATTGTCTGACAATTTTTATATAACAAACAATGGCAAAGTTAACGACAACGTCGTCGCCGATATTAAATTTTGATACAGAGCGGTTGGTGAAACATAAACATAACAGTGAACTTCCAGATGCCATTATCTTATTGTTGGACGAACTGGATCGGGAAAAACAAATTTGCTTATGAATTTACTGCTGGGCGATAATTTTAATTACGATCGCGTTTATATTTACACAATTAATCCACAACAAGATAAGTACGAGCTACTAAGCGAATATAATAACAAATTTCGTGATGATCTTGATGCTGGTGAAGATTTTTTTATTATCAAACAACCAGAAGATCTTGTTCCAGTTCATCAACTCGATTCGTCCGAGCATAAGATAGTAGTTTTTGACGATATTCCGCTACATAATGAAGAAATGAACAAAATAAGATCATATTTTTCACTGTCGCGTAATAAGAAATGTAATTCTGTTTATTTAGCTCAAGGTTTTTACAACGTCGACAGATTTATTCGGCGAAATACTGGTTGTTTTATAGTATTTCCAGGACTGGACAATGTCGATGTTAGAAATATTGCAAACGAGCAGTGGGTGACGTGACAAAAGATAAATTTATTGAATTATATCATAAAGCAACAGCGGATAACTATAACTTTTTCTTATTTGATAAACTTACACATGATCCAACTAAAATGTTTCATTGTTGTATTGAAAATTATCTACAGTAAGTTATATATAATAAAATGGAAAGACAAGCAAAGTACAGAAAACACACAGAAGATCTAAAAAAAAAAAAAAAACTTGCTCAATCTAAAGCAGCATTTAAGCAGCGAGTACAGCAAGCACGACGTGGACAGATAGTTGCCGCAGAGGCAACGGCTACGATTCTCAACCCAGTTACTGAGGCACTACTTGGAAAATAACCTGAAACTAAACCACTATCAGAAGAAGAACTTAAGCTACTACAGGAAAAAGGTTTACTCGGATTAGTCAAGGAACAACAAGAAGCAGCTGCTGCAAAAATTGTTGCTAGATCTGACGAAGAAAGAAGAAAATTAGCCGAAGCACTTGTAGCAAATATTGCTGATCCTGTTGCTAGACGAAATGAACTAAATCAGCTGATCAATAATCCAATTGAACGAGGATTATCAGAATTAACCACACATGAAATTAGGACTGTTTTAGGAAAGCTATCAGAAAAATTAAAGGATATTGAAAAAGAACAAGAAAAAATTGGAGAGTTAGCAGTAAGAGTTTTAAATGTTGACGAAAAAAGACGATTTTATCGAGATAAAGCACATGATAAAATAACAATACTTTTATAGAAGAAAATAATATTAAAGATGTTGATAAATTAAAAACTTGGCCAAAAGAAAGATATGATAAACTTATTAATGATTTAAATGCAATAATGAATGATGGCTTTACGTCTAATGCTGAATTAGAAACAACTAATGAAGAAGAAGATATGTCGCAACTCTCTGATAATATTAGAGCTGGTACTATTGCCAGAGTATTTCAAAGAACAGCTACTGAAAATAGATACACAAGCTTTGGTAAGGGTTGGGATTTTTAAAGGAAATTTAAAATAATTGATGAAAATCGCATAAAAGATGCTAAAAAACTAAAAAGTATATTTAGAACTGAAAGACCAGTGAGCGTACAATTTCCAGCAGAGATTGAAAAATCACTAGTTATATCTCCAGCGGAAACTGAAAGAAGGAAGCAAATTGAAAATTTTAAAGAAACGTTAAAAGAAAAAACAGGTTTATCAGATTATGATACTTTCATAAAAGAAAATAATATTAAAGATGTTGATAATGTTGATAAATGGTCACAAAATGAATATGATGTTTTAGTATTATTGTTAGATAAGATAACTAAAGATGGCAATCAAGCTTTAGATAAAGTTGATAAAGCTGAAGAAAAAGATAAGTCAGAACTTTATAAACAATCTAGAGATGGTGTTATTGCTGGTGTCTTTAAATCTGCTGTAGAAAAATTTAGATCTGGAAGACCTAGTGAGAAAAAGTCTAATTTTAAAAGTGTATTTAATTATTTTGATGGAGAGAGCATTAAGAAAATGGAAAAAGAAAAAACAGGAACAGGGGTAAAAATATTTGCATCAACTGCTGAAATGATAGGCCGATTAATGCTGTTGATATCATCAAAAGAAGCTGGAAATGTTGGTGCTGAAATTGATAATGAAATTATTTACATACTTGATCATTTAAAATCGGAAAATTTAATAACATCTGACGAATACGAAACTTTACACGGCGACTTAATTTTGTAAATGTCAATTTTGTAAATGTCAATTTGATAAATGTCAATTTTGCAAATGTTAATTTTATAAAATTAAAGAATATAATAAATATAAATGTCAACAGCATTATTACTAGACTCTAGTACGGCCGCGATAGCTAACGCTAAAGATAGCGCAAATTTTTCAGTAAATTATATTCCGCCAATACAACTTGATACTGAAAAACAGTAGGAAATTGGACTAATTTCATGTACGTCTTGGCATTCTATGGCTAACGTGAAAACTGGAGTAAACGATGAATTTACATTTAATCCTGGCGCTTGGGTAACATTTAAAATTCCACAAGGAGCCTACAACGTAACTGATTTAAATAAGACGATACGCGAATTAATAACGAAAATGTAGGAGTTTCAGACAATTTTGAACTGGTACCGAATTAGAACACATTACGCGCCAGAATAACATTAAAAAATAATTTGATAATTGTTTTTTTCATCAGCAACAAGCATAGCGTCGCTGATAGGATTTACTCACAAACAATTCGGATCTGTAGCAGAACAAACTATAATGTATGATGGTGATTTGCCAATAAATATAACCGACGTAAACACAATATTAATAAATTGTTCTATTGCATCTGGATCTTACTCAGCCCAGGGTAGTAAAGGACAAACAATATATAGTTTTTCGCCAGATGTTCCACCGGGCTTGCTTATGCAAATTAGTCCGCGGCAAGTTATTTATTATCCGCTAAATGTTGAAAATCAAATAGCAGCAATAAATATGCAGTTGATAGATCAATCTGGACGACAGCTGGATCTGAATAACGAGGTTGTTACTTACTATTTACACCTACGCGTTGCGTAGTTTTATGCAACCTCAGATATAATGAAACAAAAAAAAATTTTACCGAAGAAAAATTATTGGTGGATTTTTAGGAAATATATTTACTAAAATTATTGAAAATGTTCCGGGAATAGCGCATAAAGTTGCACCAGTTGCACTTGGCGCGTCAAAAGCTTTTGCAACTGAAGCTGCATCTGCTGTTGGAACTGCGGTGGGACAAAAAATAACTGATAAAATTAAAGGAGAGAAACCTGCGGTTTCTGCGACAATCAAACAAGTTATATCAGAAATCGCTCCAACAATAGAAACTCAATGAGCAACAAAAACAAACTTTTATCACCAAGAGGCGAGTAGATTATACAAAAGTTAATATCTAAAACAACAGCGCCGCAATAATAACATTTTATATAATCTAATAAATAAAATATTGTCTGTTAAAAATTATCTCGATTTAGCAGAAACCTATGACATCGATGACACTGTAACAGAATTTGAATATATTGAATATCTCGATGAAACTTTTAATGAACCAAATAAAACTGGTGTCAGAACATTTAATACCCGAGACGAAGATGTGTTTCTACTGCCACACAAGGCAATATTGGAAGTTCGTGGACAGATTATGACAGTGGCTAATCCACCTGTCGCAATTGCAGATAAAGCAGAAGTAGCTCTTATAAATGATGGCTGGTGTTTATTTAAAAGTGCCAGATATCAGCTAGCTAATCAAACTGTCGAAGATATTTCAAGTCACCTGCAAGTTGCAAGTACAATTTAAATATTATTTCGTTTTCCGACGATTACTCCAGATCGACTGCAACTAATATGATGTGGTTTAAAGATACTGGAATTGGTACAGCAGGATCTGGAGAATTTATTTCAAAAGGAGCATTAGCGCATGGGGCAGATGCCGCTGCAAATGCTGTAATTGTGAGAGATTTTCTTATCGCTAATGATATTAATTTTGGTATAGCCCCACCAGCTGCAGCCGCTGATGCAAATGCTACAAGAGTCTCACTTATTGCTGCTTGTAATAATCTTGGTATAACACCGTCAAGTGCGGCTGCGGACGGCACTGCAATGTTAAATTTAATCAATAACGCAATTAGCGTAAGAAATATACGTTACAATGAAGGTTATACCAGGAGAAAGGCACTTGCAGCAGAATCACGTCAAATTACAATGATGCTGCCATTAAGTACAATATTTGGCTTTTGTCGCCATTATAACAAGGTATTTCGTGGAGTTAAACATACATTTATTTTCGATCGATCAGAACAGAACGACTGTTTATTTCGGGCTGGCGGAGCTGATGTACAGTTTATCATAAATAAACTTGCGCTGTGGATGCCACGAATAACACCATCAATCACTAAAATGTCAGAATTAAATAGCATACTGGATAAACATACAAACAGAATTTATTTTCAGCAACATAAAATATATCAGACAGCAGTTCCAAATACTACCGACAACATATGGAGAGTTACAACAACATCAAGTGAACAACTGCCTCGACAATTATTTGTTGTATTTCAGCAACAAGCGCGACGTGGTAACCAGCAACAAAATAATGCAATATTTGATAATGCTGATATTAGACGAATATATGCTAGACTAAATTCAAAGCAATATCCAGAACGAGCAATAGAATGTAATTTTGCAGATGACGCTAATAAAAAAATATTACTCGACCTTACATGTACCTGCTGGACGCAGTGCAAAAATATCAGGATGTTGGAGACGGATCTCAGATATCAGTAGAGGAATTTCGTACACTTTATCCGATATTTTGTTTTGATGTAAGTAAACACAGCGAGCGAGCAGTCGACTCAACAGCTGATATTGAAATTACTTGAACACTTGGAGCAGTTCCAGTAGCGCAGGTGTACGTGTACGCGTTAGTGATCAGCGACAGATCTATTACGATTGATTCTGTTGGAGGTAAAATGACAGTACAAGTTTAAAAATTGGGAAAATTATAAATAATTTTCTAACAGGTAATTTTGCCAATTTTACAAGTTTAATCTGTAATCTGTATATAATGACAGAATATATTGTAAAAGAAATATATTTGGCTGATGGTCAAGTTAAAAAATTAGCAGCTGCTGTTGCAAAGCAGAGGCAGGTATCATTAAAAATCAACCCTAACACTGAAGGTGTTTTGTGTACTTTAACAAAATTAATGTTAACCAAAAAGCAAGTAAATAAATATAATAGCGGCAAACCTTTTGTTTTAAATTTAAGTGCCACACAAATAACTGCGATGGCAAAACATGGCGGCTTCTTTGGTCCGGCACTGTCTGTAATGGCCAGAACGTTAATACCAAAACTTTTGCCGGTGTTAGGTACATTAGGATTAGCAGCAGCGTCTGGCGCAGTATCTGGCGCAACGAAAAAAGCAGTCTCAGGCATCGGAATTGTTGGCCGTGGTATAAAGAAACTTTCATTTAAAAATTACTAGTAACAAAATTACTTGTAATTTTGCTAATTTTGCAAGTTTAACTTTTCAGTTTAATTTTTTGTCTAAAGATAAATATAATGCCACGACGAGAAACAGCAAAAAGAAAGACAACGAAAAAAAAGATCGCGACGAAAAACAAACAAAGGCGGATTTATAGGACCGTTGCTGGCGGGAGTAGCGGAAAGTCTACTGCCAAATGTACTGGGAATAGGACGAGGACTAACATTGCCTGGCACGCGGAGATGAAATCTCCCGCGGCTGCGTTAAGTAACTTTGATATACTTGAAAAGCTAAATCAAGTAAAAAATTTCCACGGAGTTTATTCCAAAGATGAACTTAGATTTCAATGACGGATCTGGCACGCATTGGGTAGCTGTTTGTAATAACAACTATTTTGATTCATTTGGAATTTCACCGAGCGACGCAATAAAGAAATATATGTCCAGATATAAAATAATAAATTATTCGTCCAATCAACTTCAACCTGTTGGAACTTCTGCTTGTGGGTATTACTGTATAATGTTCAGTAAACAGATGAATAAAAATCCAGAATTTTTAAAATTTATTTTGCAATTTGACAAGCATCCTTCTCACGCTAATGATGAGATTGCATTGAACTTTCGCAGAGCTTGAAAGCTCCGAGTTTAAATTTTATCTAAACTTGTAAAATTACTAGTAATTTTATCTAAACTTGTGTATATAATGTCAACATATTGTCTCAAATGTGAAACTAAAACAGAAAATATCAATGAAACAACAGAAAAAACAAAGAACAACAGGATGATGCTAAAAAGTATCTGCGCAATTTGTGGAAAAAGAAAAAGTATGTTTTTGAGGAAATTGTCCGGAGCTGGATGCTCTGACGATCTCCGGGACGTTACTTTAGTAGACGACTGAAAACTATTATTATTATAAATCTGAAAATATATAATGAAATGCAAATTCGAAATGATAGAGATCTCTGTCTGGAGCAAAATAGAATTGTCACATACTGTCAGAAATGCAACAACAGAGAAATAATTTGAACAGGTATAGATATACATAAAGTAATTGGCAAATGGCCGAAACCAAAAGGCGGTTGGACATTGCCAGGCCATAAATATACTGGACCATACAATCCACTAGATAAACAACTTGACTAGAACGATAATCCGCTGCCAGGACAGGAGCCTTGCAATCAAGTTGATGCAAAAGCAATGCGCCATGATATCTGCTACAGGGACAACGAAAAAGATAATCACGCCTGTGATAAAATAATGTTGGACGAACTTCGTGATATGAAACCTGCAAACGGCCTGCTTCACAAGCTACGAGAACGTATTGATAGAAAGTTGGTGCAGGGTTTTATTGGAGCAAAATATAAACTTGGACTCGGAAAAGAACTGTATGATGATCTGGCAGCTGAATTACACAAACCTAAAAAAAAAGGTTTCCGCGACGTGAAGTTGTCGCAAATGCCGTTGACGATATCTGGGCGATAGATTTAGTTGATGTGTCAAATCTAGGTGAATTTAATGATAATTAAAGATATATTTTTAATGTCATAGATGTTTTTAGTAAATATGCTTTTAGTGTGCCAGTTTCAGATAAGACAGGAACGTCGATAACTGATGCGCTAAAACAAATAATAACAAACACAGAAAGAAAACCAAATAGAATCTGGACTGATCATGGAGCGGAGTTTTTTAATAAAATATTCGAGCAGTTTTTGCTCCAAAATAATATCAAAAAATATATTACAGGAAATGAAGGTAAAAGCGTTGTCGTTGAGCAATTTAATCGCACGCTGAACGAAAAAATTCATAAGTATTTGACAGCTAAAAATACAAATAAATATATTGATAATTTACAAAACATTGTTGACGAATACAATAGCACGAAACACCGAACCACTAAAATATCGCCAGATGAGGCAATTAAAAGTCCGATATTAGCAAACGAAAACATGTACCACAGACATAAATTTAAAGTTGGTGATAAAGTTAGAATTTCTCTGACGAAAAAAACATTTGAGAAAGGATTTACTCCAAACTGAAGCGAAGAAGTATTTGTTGTTGATAAAGTACTTTTAACAATACCTGTAACATACGCGCTGAAGAATTTATTGGGTGAGCCTATAACTGGTAGTTTTTATGGACAAGAACTTCAGTAAACTTCCCAAGACGTATTTGTTATTGAAAAAGGTATTAGAAAGCGCGGCCATAAAAGTTTAGTTAAATGGAGAGGATATAGTGATAAATTTAATAGCTGGGTGCCAACTCGGTCGATACAATAATGTTATTATAAATTTGTTCGTACTTTACAAGTACAGATTTACATTTGATAGTTTTACATAACGAAATTAAATGTAATTTTCTTGTATTATCAACTGGCATTAAAAATCTTTTAACAAAACTAAAATCATATTTTATATTTCTTTGATGGCCAATTATTTTTACACCAAGAAAAGGTTTGATAAGCTGCCAAAATATTTGTTGCCTGGTAACTGTAAAATTAAATTTTATTATTTTTTTTAGCGATATGATATTTAACATTATATCGTCCAGTTGTCGGTCTGCTGTAATTTTTTCTGTCAGCGACAGCAACTACTTCATCATCTTCGTTGTTGTACAAAATATCATCTTCACTATAACCAGCAGATTTATCTATTATCTCGTTGGCGACTTTGTCGTTAGTGATTGTATAACTTGCTGTAATATTGTCGTCAACAATTTTGTCGTCAGCATATATATCAGCAAGTCGTTTCATTAAATCCATTATAATATATTTTTATCTAATTTATAATAAAGAACTAGCTGAAGCAGTTCGAAAATGTCTGTCGGGATATAGTGCATATTTGGTTAATGTGAATATAATGCAAGGCGAGTCTGATAAAATTCTCCTAACAACGGCAGAAAAAATAAACTTAATAATAGGTCATTTATAACATTAAAATTTGATAAAGATGATATTCTGATGTTTTGTCATAATTACTTAACTAGAACAGAATTACGAAACATCATTAATCAGTGTATCTGAAACTAAATGTGTTAAATGTTGATGGTGAAGTTGCTGTTTTGTGTACGCCATCTGCAACAAATTTTACTGCACGAGAATCAATTTTATAATATTTTGCGGCAGAATAAATTGATTTAAATTTCATTTCTTCATTAGTTTCTAAATTTACTGAAATTACTTGTCTAACAAATCTAATACCACCGTATCTCCTCTTCTACTATTTTCTTGCTGTGTGACTAAATCTAGATTTTCAATGTGATTGTCTGTTTTAATTTTGTTAATATGATCAATAACTAAATTATTTAAAATAGCGCCGTTAAAAGTTTCATAAACAAACCTATGGGCTTTATAATGAACCTGGTCAGTTTTGATACTTCGTACCATCACATGTAAATAACCATCTCTGTTCAAGTTTCCAATAACTAGTTTTGTTTTTATATTTCGAATAATTCCTTTGTCAGATGCTTCGTAAAGATCAAATACTGGGTGAGGTTGATACTCATTTTGCAATGATAAATTTTCAATATTGGCATCAGTAATCGAATTATTTACTCGATAGACTCGCTGTCCGTCTGGGATATCATCACAGAACAATCTGTAAACAAAATCTTTTCTGAACATTTCGGTTATATCTGTATTATCTCCACTTACACTAATCATCATTCCAGCTGGTGTTGGTTTTCCTACAGATTTTTTAAATTTTATACAAATAACTGAACCTAATGCATTTCCAGTATATAAGTTGTACTTTGGATGTACGTGATAATTTCTTGCTCGGTTGCTGTCAATCTAATATATCTCAGAATTTCTGACATTATATATATATATAGGGATTTTATATCTCTAATTGATTTTTTACGTAATTTTTAATTAAATATAAAATATACTATATATAATGTTAAAATTGCGCGATATTGCTAAAAATAGCATTATCAAAACAGAAAAATTGCTGCAGCATTTTCCGGATACAGTTACAAATTTGATAATCAAAATGTTTTAGCAAATTTTAACTCTACAAATTTATATCATCTTTTACAACCAGTTATAGCTCAAGAACTTGCAGCTCATAAAAGTATCAAACTAATCGTTCAGTATCATATGATTTTATCAAAGTTACATGCAATCGAGAAAGATATACTTGATATAATTTTTGAAAATACAAGTTTCGACAGCGAAGTTTCAGAACCATATCTAACAGCTAAATCACGAAAAATATTAACTGGAACAAATATTGCCACAGTTGCCGCTGAAATACACCAAGAAATAAATAAAAAAATTGGAGGAATTTACTTCATCTGGGTCAGGTTGGAAATTTGAAATGATAAAGGAAGTTTTGACTCACACAGCAAGATATAACGTACTGCGAGGTAGTTCTTACGTTGATCTTCAAAAAAAAATTAAAAACAAAAAATCCTGTATAAATGTCAAAAACAACGACGATCAATGTTTTCGTTGGTCAATTTTGTCTGCGAAACATCCTCAGAGTGACAACAGTGACCGAATTGAAAAGTATTTGCCATACAAAGACGAACTAGATTTTAGTGGAATAACTTTTCCAGTGGCAGAAAATCAGATACCAAAGTTTGAAAAACAAAACAATATTTCCGTAAATGTTTTCGGACTAGATGAGCGAGAAAATGTTTACCCAAGATATATTTCAGAAACTGCTACACAAAAGACAATAAATTTATTATTTTATAAAGGACATTACGTTTGGATTAAAAAAAAAAAAACTTTAACGGTTTAGTTGGCGGACAGTATAATAAAAATAAAAAGAAGAAATATTTCTGTTACAGATGTTTGCAGGGTTTTTCTAAGAATGAGAAACTGCAAGAACATCTCAAATACTGCGGCAATGTTCAAAGAATAACTATGTCATGCGAAAAAGAAAAAGTCTTAAAATTTAAAAATTATGATCATAAGCTAAATATACCTTTCGTTATTTATGCGGATTTCGAGTGCCTACTCGTTCCAGTGGCTGGCGCTGAAAATAATCCAAATAAATCAAGTACAAGAAAAATACAGCAACATGTTCCTTGCGGAGTAGCTTATAAAGTAGTTTGTTGCGTCGACGATAAGTTTTCATGTCCAGTAAAGTTATACAGATGTAGCAATGGCGAGTCTGAAAGTCCGGCGGTATGGTTACTAAAAAATCTTATAGATGATGTTAATAAGATTTCTAACAAATTATTTAAGACAGCTCCAATGAAAGTAACGTCTAAACAACAACTTGAATTTAACGAAGCGGTTAATTGTCATATCTGCGAAAAGTTGTTGGTAGACTCCAACGGAGTCCGTGATAAAGTTTGTGATCATTGTGGTCTAACTGCCCAGTATCGTGGAGCGGCTCATAATAATTGTAATTTAAAATTTTATGCACCAAAGTTTATACCTGTCGTTTTACATAACTTTCGCGGTTATGATAGTCATATCATTGTAGAAGCTTTTGGCAACGAGGACATTAAATCTAAACTAAAACTAAATAATAAGATAAAATGTATACAAATAATTTTGACAAATATATGTCAGTTACTCTTGGCAAATTACGTTTTATTGACAGCCTGCAATTTATGGCAGCTCCGCTAGATGAGCTTGTAAAAGGTTGTAGTAGTTTCGCTAATCTGCGAAGTTGCTTTGGTGAAAACTATGTCGATCTGACAAAAGGTATATTTCCATATGAGTATATCGACGACTGGAGCAGATTTGACGAAACTTTTCTGCCTAGCAAAGACAAATTTTACTCGAAGCTCAAAGGCGAAGATGTGTCAGACGACGAATATAAATATGCACAGGATATTTGGAATAAATTTAGTTGTAAAACATTTGGTGATTATCATGATTTATATCTGAAAACAGATGTATTACTAATAGCAGATGTTTTTGGAAGTTTTCGTCGAGTAAGCTACAGCAATTATGGACTAGATCCTTGTTGGTATTATTCTGCTCCTGGGCTGTCATGGGACGCTCTACTAAAAACAAGCAAAATAGAACTGGGTCTCTTGACAGATGTTGATATGTTTAATTTTATTCAAAAAGGTATCAGAGGCGGAATTAGTGTTATAACAAAAAAATATGCAGTAGCTAATAATAAATATCTAAAAAAATTATGATAAAACTCTCCTATCCAATCATATCATTTATCTAGATTGTGTGAATTTGTATGGGTGGGCAATGTCAGAGCCAATGCCGTGCGGTGGATTTCATTGGATAATTCCAGATCAATATCTTAAAGAAACTGAAAAAGATTTACCTAGAAAAATTAATAATGTCAGTTATTTTGTTGAAGTCGATCTAGATTACCCTAGTTCGTTGCATGATCTACACAACGACTACCCATTTTGTGCACAATCTATGATAATAGATTATAGTTTATTATCACCTGAACAACGAGCCATGACAGCAGCAAAAAATTCCATTGTTAATAAGTTTGTTCCAAATTTGCTAAATAAAAAAAATTACGTGATACATTACAAAAATTTAAAACAAGCAGTAGATGCTGAACTGATTCTGAGAAAAGTCCATCGTGTGCTAATCAGTCTAGGTGGCTGTCAAATTATATTGACTTAAATACCAAAAGTCGTGCTGTGGCTAAGACCGACTTTGAGAAAAACTTTTTTAAGTTAATGAATAACTCAGTTTTTGGAAAGACAACGGAGAACATTAGAAAAAGAGTTTCTATCGAAATTTTGTAAATGATATAAATCGCAGAAATAAATTAGTTAATGATGATGGTTTTGTCAGTATGAAAATATTTAAAGAAAATCTTGTTGCAATACAACGACGAAAGACAAATTTAAAGTTAAATAAACCAATATATGTTGGTGCAGCTGTACTTGATATATCAAAGTGGCTGATGTACGACTTTTACTATAATTTTACCAAAAAGCAGTGGCCAGATTCGGAGTTGCTATTTACTGATACAGATTCGCTAGCTTGTAATATAAAATGCGAAGACGTCTATGAGGATATTTACAAGCGCCGTGACCTGGTTGATTTATCAGATTATCCGACAAGTAGTGGATTTCATGATGATGCGAATAAAAAGTTATTGGCAAAATGAAAGACCAATTTATGTTTGTGCCGGTGATAGAGTTTGTTGGACTTCGAACAAAAATGTATGCCGTAATTCTCGACGATAATAAACTGACAAAGACAGCGAAAGGTATTCCTCGTGGGTATGTAAAAAAAATTTATGAAATTTAACGATTTTAAATCAGCGTTGAACAATAATGTTAGCTTTATTAAGACAAATGTAATCAGAACCAATCTTCACAAGCTCGAGACAGATACAATTATTAAACGTGGGCTGAGTAATTTTGATGATAAAGATATTGCGAAGATGTATAAACACACTTGCGTTAGATCATTTTAGAACGAAATGTTAAAGTTTGCTTAGTTAGCTATTTTGTTTCAAAAAGGGAGATAATACCGTTACAGCTAGTTTAAAATCGTATTTTAATTATCGAACGTAGATCAGGACATTTGTCGTCCGTTTGTCTGTAAGGTAAAGCTGTATGTTTCGTACTGGAATGATTTTCGACTGCATAAGATTACATCATTGTAGAAATCTGTCAAGTGATTTCGTTTTGTCTGTCTGTCTGTTTCAATGAAAGAATCTAAAGCCGTACTGAAACAGTGTCCTGTATTGATTTCCACTTGGTGCTCTGAATCTTCACATTATGTATATAAGGCTTGGTAAAAACCCACTATTGATTTTCAGACTGCAGAGTCTTCTGCCTATAATGTACACAGCCGCTCTATTAAAGCTTTCGTTTTTCTGTACAAATAGACGGTAATATATTTGTACAGAATCTAAAGCCGTACTGAAACAGTGTCCTGTATTGATTTCCACTTGGTGCTCTGAATCTTCACATTATGTATATAAGGCTTGGTAAAAACCCACTATTGATTTTCAGACTGCCGAGTCTTCTGCCTATAATGTACACAGCCGCTCTATTAAAGCTTTCGTTTTTCTGTACAAATAGACGGTAATATATTTTAAATATATATAAGATTTTAGATTTCGCGATTCAATTTATAATAATGTTTTTCAAAATCAGAAAATGAAATGCTATCCAAAATCAGAAAAATGAAATGCTATTCACAATCAGGTAACTGGTAAGTATATAGTAATTTCTCGAATGTATACATGTAACCGGATTTCATAGCTCAGTGCAGGAATGTTGGATTCTCGTACTGAAGGTCTGTGGTTCGATTCCCGTAACAGGCATATGTCGGTGGATAGGTTCTGGATTACCAATTTTTCTAAACGATGGGGGGCTCCGCAGCAGCTCCAAGGTTCCATATAATCTCTCATCACGTTGAACAATGTGGTGAGTGCGTTTTGCACTTACCCCGGGGTTTAATTTGGTGGGGGGTCATATGAAATCGGAATGCCTACACAGTCCTCTGAATCTCTGGAGTTTCGTTTCGTTTAGTGATTTCGCTGGGGGATGTGTCTATGCAAGGAGCTCCCTAAAATAACCAGTAGAATGTATGAGCTCTCTACCTCATTTGAAGAGTACCCCATAAAGAAACATTCAGAAAGAATGTCGCCGAAAAGAAAACTTTGTGGGGGTGCCAATAACGGTCACAAGAAAGACATCATCATGCTAAGGACCCCTCAAAGGAAACAAAGGCAATGATGGAATGGTAACCGCTTATGATGCTACTGGTTATTTTTGATTTTTTGTATATAGTATATTTTTGTATACAATATGAAATTTTGTCTAACGGATCAGAGATACAACTCCCCAAAACAAAAATGCCTAAGTTCTTCTCCCGCTTTTGGTTTAGGATCAGCCTATTAGTTTACTGAAATTTGGAGGAGGGTGGTTTTTTGATATAAAAATTTAGGAGAGGGTCTCTGAGGTGGTGAAAAAAATGTCAGAATATATTTATTTTGAAGGGGGTGGGGTCTCTGGTCTAGAACCCACATTTGGTTTAGGATCATCTTTCCAATTTTTGGTAGAGGGGTGGGGGGTCTCTGATCTAGAACCCGCATTTGGTTTAGGATCAGCCTATTACTTAACTGAAGAAAAAAAAATATTTTATCACCAAAAAGTTAATCCAGCAGGTCCTAATATTTGTTTTGAAGTTCTGGTCCAGAATCCGCTTTTGGTTTAGGATCAACCTATTACTATACTACTCCCGTAAGTGCTGTTCCAAACTCTGTGTAATAGGCCATATTATGTAAATTATATAACATAAAATTGTATAACAATAATGGCGAAGTCAACTATATTAAATTTTGACACCGAACGATTAATCAAACATGAACATAATAATGAACTTCCAGATTGTCATTATCTTATTGTTGGTCGTACAGGCTCTGGTAAAACAAATCTTTTGCTAAATCTCTTACTCAACGATAACTTTAACTACGATAAGGTATATATTGACACAATTAATCCTCAACAAAACAATTACGAGTTATTACGCGAATACAACGACAAACTTCGTGATGAGCTTGACGCTGGTGATGATATATTTATGATCAGGCAACCAGAGGAATTAATCACCGTCAACGAACTTGATTCGCCCGAGCATAAAATAATTGTATTTGACGATATTCCTCTAAACAACGAGGAGATGAATAAGATTAAGTCGTATTTTTCATTATCGCGTAACAAAAGATTTAATTCGATTTATCTCGCGCAAGGATTTTACAACGTTGACAGATTTATTAGGCGAAATACGAAATGTTTTATACTGTTTCCTGGACTAGATAATGTTGATGTGAGAAATATTGCAAATGAACAATGCGGAGATGTAACAAAAGATAACTTTATTGAATCATATCATCAAGCAACTAAAGACAAATGCAATATCTTTTTATTTGATATACTAACGCGTGATTCAGCTAAAATGTTTCGTTGTTGTATCGACACATTTCTATAGACGAATTTTATATCGGATATAAAAATAAACAATGGATAAACATCTACAGAAAATTGACGTACTAAAGAAATTTATTAAAACTCGAGCTGCTTTAAAAAAAAAAGTGGAAGAGGAACGTCGAGGACAGCATGCTGCAGAAGAGGAAACCACCAAACTTTTTAAACCTGTTACCGAAGCAGTACTCGGTAAACTACCAGAAATATCAGCATTATCTCCAGAGGAACTAAAAAAGTACAAGAAAAAGGGTTGTTAGGTTTACTCGGAGAAAGATCAAAAGAGGAAACTAAACAAATTGGAGAGGAAGTTGTGAGTATGTTTTGCTGATCCTGTTGCACGGCAGGCTGAATTTGACAGATTAATAAACAACCCTACTGAGCTACAACGTGCTATTGCAAGATTGACGGTTAATCTAGCCGAGTTAAGAAGGTTGATACAATATTTATCAGGGCAAACTAAGGAACTAGCTGAAAAACAACAAATGATGACTGAATCTATCGCAGAAATAATGCCACTCAAAAATCAGATGATATTTGTCATAACAAAGGCACGTGAAAAAATATTGGACAAAGAATACGATGATCTTTTAAAAAAACTATGATATCAAAGACATTGAAGATATTCAAAATAAGTCAAAAGGAGAAATTTAATAGAAGAATTAGAAAGAATTTCTACACTCGGTAAAGAAGCTGATAGAGAAATAGAAGAAGCTCAAACACAAGTAAGTATTGTAAATAAAGCGGATACTATAAGAAACGGAGCTATTGCTTATGTTTTACATATAACTGCAAACCAGTACAGAACCAGAGAAAAAGATTATCCCAAAGGTTGGACATTTAAAAGATTATTTGATAAGTACGAAAGTCAACGAGATAAAAGATTACCAGAGGAAACCACTGGATCTGGCGTTAAAGTTTTTATATCATACGCCAAACTGGTTGACCGACTTATCTTATTAATATCATCAAAAGAAGCAGGTAATGAAAGCACTGAAATCGACAACGAAATCATAGACATATAAGATAATCTTAGATCAAGTGGATTACTAACAACAGACGAGTATGAAAATTTGCATAGCGATCTTATATAAATGTCAACAACACTATTACTTGACTCGTCACAAACAGCAATAAACAGCGCAAACTTTCCTGTCTACTACAATCCACCAATAATACTAGATCCTGGTAAACAGTACGAAATCGGATTGATTTCTGCTACGGTATGGCATTCTATGGCAAATGTAAAAACAAACGTCAATGACGACTTTACATTTAATTCTGGTGCTTCGGTATCAGTCAAAATACCACAGGGAGCGTATAATGTAACTGATCTCAACAAAACGATAAGAGAGCTGATAACAAAATACACTGCCGCAGACAATTTTGAACTGACTCCAAACTATAATACGTTACGAGCCAGAATCACATTAAAAAATAATTTGATAATCGATTTTTCACCAGCGACTATTATCGCATCGTTGCTAGGATTTAAAATCCAACGATACGGCAGTGTTACAGAACAAAGTATATCATATGATGGAGATTTACCAGTTAACATAACAGAAGTGAACACAATATTGATCAATTGCTCTATTGCATTTGGTTCTTACTCAGCCAAGGGAAGTCAAGGTCAAACAATCTATAGTTTTTCGCCAGATGTTCCGCCTGGTTCACTGATGCAAATTACTCCTCGACAAATAATATACTATCCGATTACTCCTGAAAACCAGATCACAAACATAGTGATTCAACTAACAGATCAATCAGGACGACAAATAGATCTTAACAATTAAATTGTCACGTATTATTTACACCTGCGCTCGATCACGTAAATTTTGTAAACCTAATTTAATAACAAAGATGAGACAAAATAAAGTTTATAGAAGAAAAATTGTAGGTGGATTTTTGGAAATATATTTACAACAATAGCTGAAAACATCCCAGGAATTGCGCGTAAAATAGCACCAAGTGCACTTGATGCAGGTAAAGCTTTTGCGACGGGGGCAGCTAGTGCAGTAGGACAAAAGATCGCTGATAACATTAAAGGCAGCCCATCACCGTCAAACGCGGAAATTAAATCAGTAATATCAGATATTGCACCAACAGCGGAAACAGAACGAGCTATGATAGCTACAACAAAAAAATTACTGTCACCACGTGGTGAAGTGGTAATGCGCAAACTTGTAAAGAAAACAAGAATAACTCCTGCTGCTTTTTAGTTACTTAAATTTGTGTGGATTATAGAATAAATAATGTCAGTTAAAAATTATCTTGATCTTGCCGAAGAACATGATACCGACGACACAGTGACAGAATTCGAGTATGTCAAGTATCTGGTCTAAAACTCTAACGAACCAGATAAATCTGGCGTCAGAACTTTTAACACAAGAGACGAGGACGTGTTTTTGTTGCCGCACAAGGCGGTATTAGAAGTACGCTGTCAGTTACAAACTGCGATAAGCGGTGTAGAAATTGCACTTGTCCATAACGGTTGGAGTTTATTTAAAAGTGCAAGGTACCAACTGGCCAATCAGACCGTGGAAGATATTTCATTGCACATGCCTGTAGCGAGAACAATATTAAATATCGTCTCGTTCAGCGATGATTATTCGAGATCAATAGCAACAAATATGATGTGGTTTAAAGATACTGGAATTGGAGGTACTCACTTTGGTGAATTTATTTCAATTGGTGCTCTCGAACACGGCGCTAACGCTGCTGCAGATCTAATAGTCGTTAGAAATTTTCTTATAGCAAACGCTGTAAAATTTGATATTGATCCACCAGCTGCAGTGGCGGATGCAAACGCTGTGAGACCTCGCTAACACTAGCGTGTAATAATCTTAAAATAACACCACCAGGTGCAGCCGCAGATGCAAGCGCTATGTTAAATTTAATAAACGCTGTTATTAGTACACGTAATGTAATGTACAACGATGGATATTCCAAACAAAAAACATTTGCCGCAGGATCTCGCCAAATAACGATGATGCTTCCGTTAAGTACAATAGTTGTATTTTGGCGATAATATAACAAAGTTTTTCGCGGGATAAAACATACACTTATTTTAGATCGAGCTGATCAAAACGATTTTATAATGCACGCCGCTGGTGTGGCTAAAGGACAGTTTGTTATTACAAGCTTAGCGCTGTGGATGCCACGAGTTGTCCCATCTGTAGCTAAAACAATGGAACTCGAAACATTACTGACCGCGTACACCAAACAAATATATTTTCAGCAAAACAGTATTGATCAGACATTAATTCCTAAGGAAACTGATTACTCCTGGCGTGTTAAAACTACGTTAAGCGAACAATTGTCGTGACACTTGTTTGTTGTAACGACAGGCACGTCGTAATAATCGAGAAATGAACAACTCTGTATTTGATAACCCTGATGTTAGACGAATATTTGTTAGAGTAAGTTCTAAACAATATCCCGAACGTGCAATCGAATGCAATTTTGCCTAGGACGTCACCAGAAACATATCTCGGCCGTACCTTATGGAGGCGATGCAAAAATATCAGGACGCGGACAGTGGATCTCAGATATCAGCAGAAGAATTTCGTTCACTGTATCCTATCTTTTATTTTGACATATCAAAACATTCCGAACGAGTTATTGGGCCGACTGTTCATATTGAGGTCACTTGGACGCTTGGTATGGCTCCAGCCGAACAATATAACGTATATGCGCTAGTTGTCAGTGAGAGATTCTTGACAATTGATGCGATCAAGGGAAGGATGACTGTCCAAGTTTAATCTAACAAACAAGTGTAAAATGAAAACGGAATACACAGCTAGAGAAATATACATAACGCCCGGCCAAATTAAAAATTATCAGCAGCGGTTGCTAAACGTAATTCTGTCTCTCTAATGATATAGTCTCCGGGGACTGACAGCGCCGCCGCAGTGAAAGTAATGTTAATGCAACAGCAGCTAAAAAGGCTCGATCAGGGAAAAACCTTTGTTCTCAGCTGTTATCGAAGAAAATTCTAGTTCCTCACCTGTACTAATGTTATATGATATTAAAGGTTTAGCAGAACATCTGAAATTAATACCACCTCCTCGTCCTCGTCTGTTATTTTCTTTAGGCGTAACAAGTTCGAGATTTTCTAGACGATTATCTGTTTTAACGCCGTTGACGTGGTCTATTACCAAATCATTAGGTATAGGTCCGTTAAAAGTTTCGTAAACAAAACGATGGCTATAATATCCAACAAAATCAGTTTTTGTTCCTCTAACAACCACAAACAAGTATCCATTAGTTTTCAAATTACCTAACACTTTTATAGTGTTTCTTCTTCGAATAATTCTTTTGTCAGATGCCTCGTATAAATCAAACACAAGGTGAGGTTGAAATTCACTTAGCAAAGACAAGTTTTCAATATTATCATCATTTATAGATCCATTTACTCTATAAACTCTTTGTCCAACTGGTATGTCTCCGCAGAACAAAGTATAAATACAATCTTTCCTTAACATTTCTACTCGCTCGACATTATCACATTTTACGCTGGTCTTGTAACCAGCTGGTGTTAATTTACCAAAATGTTTTCCGTACTTGACATGAATCACTGAACCAAGTGCATTTCCCGCATAACTATTATAAATTGGATGGACATGATATTACTCCTGTTCCTCTGCCGTCAGTCTTATTTAACTCAAATTTTGTGTCATTATGCCTTAAACAATTTATGTTTCTAATTGATTTTTCAACTAGCGATATCAATTAAATATATATAAAATGTTATATAGCAATGATGAAATTGCGAGATATAGCTAAAAAGAGCCTTATAGGAGAACCTACAAAAATAACTACCGCTTTTGCAGGATTTGATAACAGTTATAAATTTGATAATCAAAATATTTTAGCAAATTTTAATTCTACAAATTTGTTTCATCTTCTGCATCCGACTGTAATGCGAGAACTTGCAGTACATAAAAGTATCAATCTAATGGTACAGTATCATGTTATTTTATCAAAGTTACATGCACCTCAAAAAGATACAGAGATTGCCGAACCATATTTAACAGCTAAATCACGAAAAATATTAGCTGGAACAAATATTTCCTCAGTCGCCGATGAAATACATCAGGAAATAAATAAAAAATTGGAAGAATTTACTACATCAGGATCAGGTTGGAAATTTGAGGTGGTGGAGGAAGTTTTATTTCACACAGTGAGATGTAACGTACTTCGCGGTAGTTCTTACGTTGATCTCCCTCAAAAAATTAAAAACAAAAAGATGTTGCATAAACGTAAAAAACTCTGATAACAAATGTTTCCAGTGGATTATTCTTTCTGCGATGTTTCCAGCAGAAAAAAATACTGATCGCGTCGACAAATATATTAGTCACATATCAAAATTAAATTTTAATGGCATTAACTTTCCAGTTGCAAAAAGCAAATACCGACGTTTAAGGGGCAAAATAATGTTTCGGTTAATGTGCTTGGTCTTGACGAGCGTGAAAATGTTTATCCCAGATACATCTCAGAAAAAGCTACACAAAACACAATAAACTTGCTGTTTTATAAAGGACATTACGTTTGGACCAAAAACTTTGATGGCTTAGTTGGCAGACAATATAATAAAGATAAAAATAAGAAATATTTTTGTTATCGTTGTTTACAAGGTTTTTCTAAAAATGAACAACTGCAAGAGCATGTTAAATACTGTGTTAATGTTCAAAAAAAAAAACAATAACAACAGAGAAAGAAAAAGTGTTAAAATTTAAAAATTAAAATCATAAGTGTTCCGTTTCTTGTTTATGCTGACTTTGATTGACTACTTGTCCCTGTGGCAGGCGCAGAAAATGATCCAAATAAATCAAGCACCAGAAAAATACATGTCCCCTGTGGAGCAGCTTATAAAGTAGTTTGTTGCGTTGACGATAAATTTTTCAAGTCCAATAAAATTGTACAGGGGTAAAAATCCTGCCGTGTGGTTACTAAAAAATTTAATAGATGATGTCAATAAAATTTTCAGCAGATTATCTAAAAAAGCTCCAATAAAAATAACACCAAAACAACAACTTGATTTTGATGAGGCTGTTAATTGTCATATCTGCGAGAAACCTATGCCTGGCGATAAAGTGCGCGATCACTGTCATCTAACCGGCCAATATCGTGGAGCCGCACACACTAATTGTAATTTAAAATTTCATGCGCCAGATTTTATTCCTGTCGTTTTACATAATTTTTGTGGTTATGATAGTCATATCATTGTCGAAGCATTTGGCGATGAGGAAATTAAATCTAAACTAAAATTAAATAATGTAATAAAATGTATATCAAACAATTTTGAAAACTATATGTCAGTTACGCTTGGCAAATTACGTTTCATCGACAGCTTACAATTTATGTCGTCACCGCTGGACGAGCTTGTAGAAGGCTGTAGTAGTTTTTGGTAATCTGAGAAGTTGCTTTGGTGAAGATTACGCCGTTCTGACAAAAAAGGTGTCTTTCGGTACGAGTACCTCGAAGACTGGAGCAGATTTGATGAAACTTCTCTGCCCGGCAAAGATAAATTTTACTCGCAGCTAGAAGGTGAAGGTGTATCAGATGACGATTACAAATGCGCACAGGAAATTTGGAATAAATTTTGTTGTAAGACACTTGGTGATCATCATGATTTATATTTAAAAACAGCTGTGTTATTAATCGCTGATGTTTTCGAAAATTTTCGTAAAGTTAGTCATAAAAATTATGGATTAGACCCGTGTTGGTATTATTCTGCGCCAGGATTGTCGTGGGATGCTCTGCTAAAAACAAGTAAGATAGAATTGGATCTCTTAACTGATGTAGATACGTTTAATTTTATTGAAATATGTATTCGTGGTGGAATTAGCGTTATAACAAAAAGATATGCGGTAGCTAATAATAAATACTTAAAAAATTACGGTAAAAATTTACCGTCAAATTATATTATTTATTTTGATCATTATAATTTATATGGTTATGCTATGTCAGAACCAATTCCGTGTGGTGGATTTCATTGGATAACTCCAAATCAGTTTCTTAAAGAAACTGAAAAAGATTTACCAGTACATGTCAGTTATTTTGTTGAAGTTGATCTCGATTATCCTAGTTCGTTACATGATCTACATAACGACTGTTTTGTGCAGAGTCAATTATGATCGATTATAGTTTATTATCGCCTGAACAGCAGGCAATGACAGCAGCTAAAATTTCGATCGTTAATAAGCTAGTTCCAAATTTGTTAAATAAAAGAAATTACGTGGTACATTACAAAAATTTAAAACAAGCAGTAGATGCTAGACTAATTCTGAGAAAAGTTCATCGTGTGCTAAAATTTAATCAATCACGTTAAATGTCAGATTATATTGATTTAAATACCAAACGTCGTGCTACTGCTAAGACCGACTTTGAGAAAAAAAAAAAACTTTTTTCAAGTTGATGAACAATTCCGTGTTCGGTAAGACGATGGAAAATATCAGAAAGCGAGTCAATATTGAAATTGTAAATCGCAGAAATAAATTAGTCAACGATGACGGTTTTGTCAGTATGAAAATATTTAATGAAATTCTTGTTGCAATACAGCGACGAAAAACAAATTTAAAGTTAAATAAACCGATTTATGTTGGTGCAGCTGTACTTGATATTTCAAAATGGCTAATGTACGACTTTCACTACAATTTTACCAAAAAGGAGTGGCCAGATTCGGAGTTACTATTTACTGATACGGATTCACTTGTTTATAACATAAAATGTGAGGATGTTTACCAAGATATTTATAACTACCGTAACCTATTTGATTTATCGGATTATCCAGCAGGTAGTGGATTTCATGATGATGCAAATAAAAAGTCATCAGCAAGATGACAGATGAATTTATGTTTGTGCCAGTTAGGGAATTTGTTGGACTAAGAAGTAAAATGTACGCCTTAATTTTAGATGACAATAAACTGACAAAAAGCAAAAGGAATTCCCCTCGGATATGTAAAAAAGTATATGAAATTTGATGATTTTAAAGCAGCGCTAACCAATAATATCGGCTATATTAAAACAAATGTTATCAGAACAAATCATCACAAACTTGAAACAGATACAATTATAAAACGTGGACTAAGTAATTTTGACGACAAACGCTATTGTGTTGATGGCGTAAACACATTAGTTATTGGACATTATGCCAGTGCCAGAGGTGATATAGTCAATATCGTCTTTAATTAATTTTGTCTAAACTTTAGAAATAATGTTCGAAAATTTGACATTAGCCGATGGAGCTAGTAGCAAAATTAAAAAATTAATGGTTAATGGCCAGCAATTATCATTTGAATTTAATGATGAAATTTCAGGTATTTGTTTTAGTAAATTTGATAAAGTGAAACTCTCGCTTATTAAATCAGATAACAGCAAATATTTTGATTATCTTGAAAGGTTGAGAGATGAGCTTATGCTGAAATACGATAATCTTCATGATCCGATCAGTCAAGAAAAATACACGAAAATTAATGTTGACCTAAACCGGTCAAAGGTTTATGCAAAAGGTTGTAAGTATTTTATCAACAGGGTAGCAATGAGAGAGTTGTTTGAATGTCATAGAAAAGTAAGCGGAAAATTAAATTTTATTTGTATAAACACGATAATGAATTATTTCTGATAGCTACTGTCGATATTTTAATAATTGGTGATGAAATTCTTTAAAAAATAAGAAAGGACTTACCTGCTCACGTACAGATCCACTTGCAGAATGAACACGGAGAAAATTTTGCCTGCCTTTTAATGCGTTATAAAGCCTAGGCGGAATTTCCATTACGTTTTCTTTGGAATTTCAATTATGTAATTTCTAGAATGTTCTTTGGAATTTCCATTACGTAATTTCTAGAATGTTCTTTGGAATTTCCACGTAGGTGTTATAATTTTATCTTTTACCTGACAGAGTTCCAGGTGTTATAGTAGTAGAGGAAAATCAGTGTTTCTAGCTCAGAGACCCCCTTACCCCGAAAAACATATTTTGTCAGAAAAAAACCTTGTCATGTAAAGTCATCATCGGTGCTGAAGAAAATGTCAACATAAAAGGGGTTTGGAGGGGGAGGAGTCTCTGAGCTAGAAATCTGGTTTTCTCCTACTACTAGAGGAGTAATTGCTAATTACAGAGCAATCGCTGTTATACTCTCAGATTAAATAATGTTGCTCGAAGGTGTTGGTGGACAAATGAGAGTCATTGATGCCACAGTCGAAAGTATGTAATTAAATAGCGCATGATATAATGTCATATCATCATGTTAGTGTCAGTCTGACTCCTGGTTAAATTAAAAAGCTACAATCAGCATATAAAAAAATTCGGGAATAACAATATCCCTGAAATGAGGACAGATCTCAGGTGGTCCAAATAAACTATCATTGACAGAACGTCAACTCAGGCACTTCAATGACTCCAAACGATCAAAGACCGGTGTAGGACTTGATCTTTCTGCGGGTGCCGTTAGCGACATTGCCAAGACGGGTGGTATATTTCCGGCGATTCTCCCGGCCATCCCAGGATTAATTTCCGCTGCGGCTCCCGCGGTCGCAAAAGCAGCTGCACTCTGCGCAGGTGGAACAGCATCTGGAATGGCTCTCAGAAAAAGCCATCGGCGTTAACATTGACACAACCAAAGAGGAACTTCGACGAGTAGGCAGATAGTTATTACAACAAAAAGTACGTAAGATATCATCTATTAAAAGAAGGTCTACAAGCAAAGACAAAAGCAACAGCCGGGCAAGGACTTAGACTTCCTGGAATATATCGCGGAGGAAAATTCGTATTTAAAAAAAAAAATCGATAAGCTTGAAAATATCCTCATCTAACTTTGATTTACTTGATGCTGCTGCGCGATTAAATATAGAAAGCTTCAGAGGTGTTTTTATGCGTGATCAATTACCAAAGCAACCAAATCGTGTTGAGACCAGTATCATCAATCTCGATGGAAGTTCTGGTCCTCTTACTCACTGGGTTGCATACGCGATTAATCCACATGGAATTATTTATTTTGATTCGTATGGACTGACTCCACCGAAGGAATATTTAAAATATTTCGACACAGTACGAAGTGCTGCGAACATTCCCGTATGGTATTCAACATTACCAACACAAACAATAACTGATCCGCAAATATGTGGCCGTAAAGTAATTGCTGTACTCGATGTTGTGGCATCATCAACGAAGCCGCCTCATAAAATCGTGCACAAGTATACCACGTTGTCCAACATTTTAAGCAGGCCTTAGTGAACATACAATTGTAGATATTTTCGGAAGATCTTCTCGCCTGAGTAAAACTCAGCAAGGTGACTTATCTAAATACGCAACACTTGATAATATCAAGGACGAGAGAGCTAATTTTTTACGTCTCGTAGATGTATACCAAAGTGAAGTTGTTGTTTTTTCAGGATCAACAAGGACGATTAAAAAAGAGTAATATTCCGTTGACAGATATTATTCTGCGAGTTCCAGATGCAACCGAAAATAACTTTGCTAAGAACGGTAAAATTAAAAACTCGGAGGAATCAATCTTGACATTCATGGGAGAGATTGCTGGACGTATCAGAAGAATTGGAGATATTATGTACGGCGATCTCAACATGAGGAAAAATACATTTATTAATGTGAGAGAACCAAAATCAGACGATGATGTGGCAACAAAAAGATACGTAGACAGCAACAACAACACGATCAGAACTGAGATCGATGATCGTTTATTATCCGCCGGCGATACAATGACTGGCTCTCTGAACATGTCTAATAATAAAATTACTGGTCTTGGAGAACCAGAATCAAATGATGACGCTGCAACGAAGAAATACGTCGATTATAGCAACATTCCAACGATGACTTCGCTGATGACAATCAGTGATGGATTGGCCGCATTTAGATCTGAATATACAACTCACGTCCAAATGTTTTTGAATTTCCATAGAAACACAAATAAAACCATTAATGAATTTGTTGAAAGTCCAGCAGTCGTTGATATTAAACTCACTGACATAAATACAAATATTAATGAATTTTTGGAAGTCCAGCTGTAGTTGATATTAAACTCTCTAATATAAATAAAAATATTAATGAATTTTTTAGAAATCCAGCAGTTATTGACATTAAACTTTCCGAAATCAAACAGATTATCGACAGTGTAGTATATACAGTAGCGTCTGGATCAGCATTATGGGAACCAGGCAATAAATTCATCAAACATCGCGTTGGGGTTAACGGTATATACAGGCTCTCAGTACTCGGTACTACATCATTTACAATATATACCAATAATCAAAAGCGTTTTCGGATAGAGAATCTTCTGGACATGTGTTAGTAGTACTGGATCAAAACGACAGTGTGGGATTTATATTGACACCCGAAAAACAAGACTTCGGCTTGATTTACTATTGGTGTCTCGAATTAGACGCTAAACTACCACCTACTTAAATTATATAATGAACCAATCGACTGACTTTGTTGCAGCGTTTCAGATACGAGCAAGTGTGTTTGTTGGAGACCCAGCTGGAAAATATTATTGACGAGTATACAGTAAAAAATAAATACCGCAGACGTATCGTTGTTACTGATATAATTGTTTATTATGCATCCGCGGTCTTTGCTGGAACAGCGACTATACTCGGATCATTATCAGCGTCGTACGTAATATCACCAGTAGTAGGAGTTGGTATTACAATTGTATACGGTGTTGCTGGTAATCTTAATATAATCGCAAAAATATATCTACGTGTGCGGCTGATAAATTACACGAATATACAATATTGCTATCAGCGGCAACACACGCACATTCCAAATTATCATCGCTGATATCATCAGAGCTCAAAGATGGAATAATATCAGATCATGAATTAGCAGAAATGATTGAGGTTTGCCACGACACCTCCAGTTTGACAACTGGAAATCAAAACCCGCCGTCTCCGACAAAGACAGAGTCACGTTAATTTAAATCAGGAAGTAAATAATAATAATAATGTCATCAAACTATCAAAGATCGTTACAGTTACTTCAACAAATCGTCGCTAATACAACACCATCAACAACTACGATGATATCAACGAACTCAACTAATCCTGAATTCGACATTATCTTTCCAACGGCAATTCCAGCCAAAGAAATAGCATTAGCACAATTGCGAGTATATTTCAGCTGGCCATATATTTGATCAAAGTCATTTGGTGGGTTGCCCGCAAATAATTCATTATTGTTTTCGTATAAAAATAACCCCGATGGAACTCCAGATTGGCAAGTTGTTGGTATTCCTACGGGTAGTTATCAAATAGAACAGATTAATAGTGAATTCCAACGCAGAATTAAATCTAACACCGGAAAATAATCCAAAATCGCTATTACGGTTTAAGAGCCAACATTATCAGCTGCGATAGAAATATCAACACCCGACTACACCGTAGATATATATCAATCATCGATTAGAACTCTATTAGGATGGGCAGAAGTTTCACCGACATATGAAGGTCCACCAGAACCTAAACGAGTTGATTTCACCACAGATAATAAAGTGTACTTCGAAAAAACTCCAGATTACAAAATATGGACATCAATACCAAAATTCAAATTAGGATTTGAAATCGCCAAGCCTCAGGAGGAGGAAAGATCTGGTACCTTGGTATGGAATCATGGAATATATTCTTTTTCAAAATCAGATTTTGAAAATCATTTCAAAATCATTAATGCTGAGCACAAACAAATGAATGACATACTACGCCAGTCATTCACCCGTTATATTAACGAGTACCCCTTGTTGTCGATTATCGGAGGGGCGAAGTCATCAAGCAAATAGAACACCTGAATAAATTGACATCGGATTTCGAGATATATCATCGGAAAATTATACAAGCGGTGATTGAAAGCGGAGACGATATTAAAATCAGACGTGTAACAGGTAAAGCAATATTCCTGAACAGTCATTTAATAACAGAGACAGATCTGCCAACATTTAAATCTCAGGGACTTAATGCCGATGAACTGAAAAGAACTGTCAATGAAATCATCGATGAATCCTTTCCGAAGATCGCAGACGCGTGGATAAAAATATCACCTCCGGCGAGTATTCTCAAACATAACAATGATCCAGACGGCGGTGGTGGTCATATATCACCAGGTGTTGTCGCGATCACATCAACGATCGCAATTTGGTGTGTGATGCCGTTGATGGAAGTTATCAAGTAGATACTAAAAAATCTACGCAGGCACAACAAGGATATATTTTGTATTCATTTACCCCTGAAGTAACTCCTGGATTTTTAATTGTGTCAGTGCTCGTTAATCCGGTTTATCTGCGATGTCATAATCCGCTGTTGTCACGGATACATTTTAGACTTACTGATCAAACCTGACACTTGCTTGATTTACGGAATGAAGTTATGGCAATAAGTTTATATGTGTGTTCGTAGCTACTTTTTTGTTGAAATAAAAAAATAAATCTGAATCTGAATCAGAATCAAAATAAATATTATAATCTGAATAAATCTGAATCAGAATAAATATTTTAATCTGAATCAGACTCAGAATATATATTATAATCAGAATCAGAATAAATATTATAATCTGATTCTGAATCAGATTCAGAATAAATATTATAATCTGAATCTGAATCAGAATCAAAATAAATATTTAATCTGAATAAATCAGAATCAGAATAAACATTATAATCTGAATAAACCAGAATCAGAATAAATATTATTATATGACTCTGAATCAGAATAAATATTATAATCTTAATCAGAATCAGAATAAATATTATACTATAATCTGAATCTGAATCAGGATAAATATTATATTATAATCTGAATCTAAAGCAGAATAAATATTATATTATAATCTGAATCTGAATCAGAATAAAAATTATTATAATCTGAATCTGAACCAGAATAAAATAAATATAATATGAATCTGAATCAGAATAAAAAAAATAAATATTTGAATCTGAATCAGAATAAAAATCATTATAATCTGAATCTGAATCAGAATAAAAATAAATGTAATCTGAATCAGAATAAATACACCTTTCACTTTTATAATCCCTCTTGATTTTCGTCAGTGACTTTACAATCGTACATAAATTGTTTCAGCTGTTGCACACGTGAAGTCATAATCTTTTTGTTTCGTATTCACGTGATAATTCTGACCTAACTTTCTCAATCGCGTTTGCGAGTGAAACAAATTTTTGAATATCCTCATCATCGACAGAAAGCAGAGATTGTTTAACGGCCTGTTGAAGTAACTTAATAAATCAATATTCAGCTGCTAGTGTATATCTCCCATCATATTTCCGTTCCTGTTGCGCTTCAAATCATTTGTGATTTGATCAGGACCCAATTGTTCAGATAATTCTATATCATCATCATTTAATTTTTAATCTCAGAAATTATTGCATTAATATTTTCAGATTTCATTATATAATAAATATTTGTTTAAAATAAAAATAAATCTGAATCAGAATAAAAATATTCTGAATCAGATCAGAATCAGGATAATAATATTTCTGAATAAATCTGAATCAGAATCAGAATGAAAATAATAAATTTGAATCTGAATAAAAATAAATCCGAAATATTACTATCAGAATAAAATAAAAATAAACAGCAGCAATGATGACCGGTTATCATTCCCTTCATTTATTCATTTGTCAGTATTTGCCGTTCCATGAAGGGTCCCTTCATTGATGCCTTTCTTATGGATTGTATGGGGCACCCTTCAGGATTTTCTTTCTGGCGACATTCTTTCTGAATGTCCTTGTGTGGGTACCCTTCAGTGGGATGGAGAGCTACATCACGCTACTCTATTTTGGAGGCTCCAGTTACACCCCCCTCTAATCAAACCTCAGGGTGAGTGAAAAACAGCACTCACCATTGTTCGACGTGGTGAGGAGGTGTACATGAAATCCCTTGGTGCTGGATCTCCGACTATATTATGAAAAACTGCAACTGTGTCAGTCACGGGATTAGAACGCTAGACCTCGAGTATGAGAATTCGCCACTTTTGCACTGTTCCACGGACCACCCTTACAAATATATGTTTCAGAAATTATTATTAAAGTTGCCTATGTTGGATAAACGGACAATCTACATGCGATCAATATACTGAATAAATCACGATTATTGTAAACTGTAGCGTGGATTTATTTCAATTTCCAAACACTATAAAATATCTGTATTTAATAATCGCACATACATTTCTGCAAAAGATGTCATCCGGGAGTCTAAAGTACATGTAGGTCTGGTCTATACAGCTATCTTACCTGAAACATCTCAAAGTAACTTACCTGTACTGCACACGCAAGCGGTGCGTGACTTACTGAAGTTACCTAACGGGCAGTTTCTACAAGTGATCAGTATATTGAATAAATCAAAATTGCTGTAAACTGCAGTGTGGATTTATTTCAGTTTTCCAAACACACCGTATAAAATATCTGGATTTAATAATAGCACATACATTTCTGCAGGATGTCATTCGGGAATTAAAGTATATGCAGATCTATTATACATACTCCTGTACAACTATCTTACCTGTCTTACCTGTACGAGCTAAAAATAACTTACGTGGATTGCACGCAGTGGAGAAAGACTAAAAAAAAATATCGGCAGTCATATAATATTACGCAGTTACAAGCGAGGCAACTGCTTAATTACTCTACCGGAGAAAGCGTTGTTTGACAGAGCTATCTCCCTTAATCATCTAACACAATCGGGAGATACTGAAATATTATTTTTTGTTTATATTTCTTTGAAAACGCCGATTTGGTTATATTATTTGCGACATATTGTACTGAACGCGCGTGAATATAAAAATATTTTCTAGCTACATTCATTGATTGAAATATTAATTCTTCGCCAGTCTCCGCGCTCACAGATTTAACAAGCCTGGGAAATTTACTATATTTTCCAGTACCCCCTCGTATAGAATTCTGACTGTGTTATGGCTTTTAAGTTACATAAAGAATTATCAAGTTTCTGCCGTTGATGTGATCGATCACAAGTCCGTCTTCGATTAATCAAAACAAAAACGTTCGTAGATGAATTTATGAGATAAATATCTTTTTTCCCAGCATTAAATTTGAGACGACCAGCATTATCAACAACACCAACTGGTTTTTTTAATCGACAGTTGTCGATTACTCCATCACGATATGCCTCATAATTTTCAATGATGGAATGCTTCACAAATTCATTTTGCTCTATTTGTATAATAATATTATTTGTCTAAATTATTTTATTGTTGGGGTGAAAATCTGGCGAGATAGTCTTCGGCTTTTTTATGGGAGATTCGACGCCATCGGAGTTATTTTTTTTATCATAATATCGTTTCAGATCTCTGTATTTTTTACCATCGCATTTCACACACAACTGCGTTTCTCTAACCCCAACACCACACCTCAAGCACGGTTTTGGTCCTAGACTCCCTCGATGAACACTTTGCATGTGACATCCACAGAATTCGTTTACGCAAGCCCTGTTACAAGGAACTGAAGAACCAATCATAAGCCACTTACACTTATTCTTTGCTTGAATCATTAGATATATATAATTAAACTTTAAATATATATTTGCCTTAATTGTGATATGGAGGAATTTGCGACATTATCTGCGATTAAGCCCTCTAAAGCCAGATTAGATCTCGACAGAATAACCCCTCAATTACCAAGGCGAGCTTTGGTTAATTTGACAAATATGACTCTAATCAATCGTATCAGTGAAGCCAAGAGAGAATTTCGCGATGATGGTGCAGCTCGTGTGTGGTCAACATTCAGAATTATACGTGACACCAAAGGTGTTGTCGATGCTGCAATGAATGACAAGCGAGCAGCGACAATTATTAATTATCTCGACATTACACGAAAATATATTTATAGAATAAAATGTATCGTAGCGACAAACGACGACACATGGATTATCCGTGACACACGCGATTCTGTTCGCGTGGGCCACACTGAAAATATTGTCACGATAAATAAAAATTCAAAACCAGGAATGCTGACTGGAATTGATAGACCTTATTATGAACGAGCATATTCTGTGACAGCAGTTGTTTATATGATATATCTACTGAATGATAAACCTGACGTTGATAAACTTCTACCGATAAAAATTTCTCGCCTGAATTATGTTGCTGAGCTAGTTACAGAACATTGCACAAACGCGAAACGAGGAAACGGTTTAACGGATTTAAGAGGTAAAAAAAATAAACGAATGGGCAGAAAAAGTTAAAGATACCGGAGCATCTATCAAAGATGTTGCTGAACTAGAAAAAAAAATAATTTTCAATGATAGTAAAGACATTAACCGGAGAGATTTTATACGAATCGAAATATAAAAAAAGGAGCTTCCATAGAGATTATTGATTATAACGCACACGCGTGAACTTCGGACATAACACTATTTCCACAAAATCGAACTGTTAAATTCTAAAACGGTGATATGTTTGATTTTATCAGAAATATCAGTAAGAATGACCCTGTATCCGTGTGGTTGTTTCAGAGTTCAGAATCTGAACTATGATCAGCTTGTACGACCTAATGGAGATATTTATCGTACAGAATCTCTCCACGACGAAATGAAAAATTTTGCGTTCAAATACACGTACGATACTGATGTTATCGAACGATTACTCAGTACTTGTTTTACCGTTCCATCAGTTGCTACTCACGCTGCTCAGAAGAAAAATTCATGAAAACCAACACGATTGTAATTTCTTGAAGATATCCAACGCAGTTGTATCGAATACGGACACGGTGGATTATGGAATACTAAATACGATTATAAAGCTGTTATATCGGTTGATATGGTTGCATGTTATCTCGAAAGTTTTCTTGGGATGGCTGAGTGTTCTGAGTATTTCAAAAGATTTGGACATCCAACACACGAGATGACCAGGGTTGCGATAAATGGACCCTTGCCAAATTTTTACTTAACGGGATTTGCATGTATTGAGTCGTTCGATTTAGTACGGAGTCACTATCCGGTCGTCGCTGTTTGGTTTGGGAGACATTTTTCAGAAAAATATTGGGCTCAAATAGTTTTAGTTAGATATATAATTGATACGGGAATTTTGGTGTCATCGACATTCAGTGAAGCAATTATATCATATCGTTCTCAGAAACGGGTTTGGTTGCCACAGCAGAAGAGATATTTTGATGATGAAAATCCTGATATAACTGATTTTGAGAATTAACTCGCAAATGATCTTGGCAGAAAAATAATTGGTAAATTTACGCAAGGAGGATCATATGATAACAAATGACATTGTTGTAGACTAATCATCTATGATGCTGAGTTAGATTTTATAATTGCTGATACAACAGAGAGAGGCACATTTATAAGTCGGAATAATGTTAATTTATCTGATGGAACTAAATTAGGTACAATTGTGAGTTACCTTGATGGTGACTCGCCACAGTTTACTCATTTAAGATCTTCAATGCTCGTGTATATTTCAATAAACCTATTATCGATGATAAACAAATTTTCTGATACTGCAGTTAGAGTCGCTACGGATTCATTTTATATCAATAAAAAATACGCTGGATTGCTAAAACAATTACATATCGACGCTGATGCATCATGGGGCGAATGGAGAATAAAACGAGAAATGATTCTTATTTATTCTGAATCTGCCGACGCTGAATCTAAGGAAATATATTGTAAAAATAAACAGATGTTAAAACTTTCATCGGCTCCATCGGTATATGATCCTGTGGCCAGACATGAAACAGTTTATCTCAATGGGCCTGGAGGTTCTGGTAAAGCAACACGTGCGATTAAATTATTTCGGAATTTTGATATGGTTGTTTTGACACCCACACATAGACTCGCCAGAGAAATGAACGAACAAGGAGTTAAATCTCATACTTATCACAGCTTCTTCCGATGGACGGGAGATACGTGGACTCCAGAGCGAATGGGTGAGAAATATATTCCTAAGATTATTATCTGGGATGAGATATGCACAATGTCTGTGGAGGTATTAAAAATATTTTTTGATTGGTTACTGACGCGAAATACTGCTGTTATCATGTGTGATGATCTTGGTCAACCACCATCTCTTCTTGGATCATCTCCGCATGAATGGCTAAAAACGTTCGTAGATTATTATGAGGAGATAACTGATGATCATAGAGCTATTGATGAACCGCTGAAAGAATTTGAAAGATTGATCAGACTGCAGCCAGATAAGATTCAATGTGAGATAATGCGTGAAATAATTCCAGAGACTACGATTAATGATTTTTGGAATTTATGGAAACCTGCTGATTTGATAGTTGCAAGTTGGAAGATAATTCGTGATACACTTCAGCAAGAATTATTTCTGTTACATAAAGAAAAGATTTTAGATCTACCTTGTGCTATCGACCAGCAGAAACGCGCAAACAGAATATTGAAGTTGAGATTCCTGGAATTAATGAGAAACAAGAACTCGTTCTTAATGATATTGTTGTTGTTGATGTGAATGCCGTTGAGAGCGCATTCACGATGGACAAAACTCCGTAGACTCTAGAATATGCTAAAAACATTCATTCGTCACAGGGATTAACTATTTCTGATACAAATATCTGGATTGTCGATGATTGGACCGAATGGTCAAATTTATTTTATCTAGCAGTGTCGAGAGTTAGAAGAATGTCTCAGCTACGAAGGGTTACCATAGACTGCGCAATGATTCAGGAAACCACTGATATCAATTGCGATGATGTAGTTAACAACGAAGTTGTCCAGAAAAAATCAGCGATCTGACAAAAGAAGTAAACGTTACTTTGATCTTGATATTGAATTTATCATGACAATGAAACAATGACAGAATAATAATTGTGCGAGCTGTAACACAATAATGTTATGGCAGTATATTCGAATAATAATCCAAGACAATTCACCGTGGATAGAATTAATAGTAATCTCGGTCACTCACGCGAAAATGTGATATTGACCTGTCTTGAGTGTAATCGACATAGGGGTGCTAGTGTTCTGCTTTTACAGAAGTGAAGGCGGTGGTAATTGTGTATCTTCAGGAATTACTTGTAACTGTTCATGTACAAATCTACGCGGAAGAGCAGTTGAATCTAGTCTGTAAATTGCAGGTCTATCTGTGGATCTTCCCACGCTGAAAATTTTATGTGTGGTCACACTCCAAATAGGATCAGTTGATCTTTTTTTACCCCCTTCAAGTTCACTAGGTTCATATAAATATCTGGCAGTCACTTTACCTAGTACTGGTTGTTTTGAGAAAGATCCACTTCATTGTATTGGTATATGTTTTTTTTGTGATCGCGCTGATGGGTTTCATAGATCTTGCACGAGTAATTTCATTATTTAACGCAGCTGTCACACTTGGTAGTCTTGCAACCCATTCACGAGATCTCATACCTGTGGATATTTCCTTTGCATATTGATATCCAAATAACCGCTCAGCAAGTGTTCGATTAAATCGTTCAACGATTGCCTGATCGCGATGAATTGCGGTCTGTCCTCGTCTGATTTTGATGTTATGTTTTTTCATCAGAGATGATACTGCACCAAGAAATTCTTTGCCAGGATCAACCTGTTGTAGCTGTGGCCATCGCAAGGGATCCTCGTTCATAAATTCGTTCAAAAGAAGATGCAACTTCAGTTGCTGTTTTTGGTGATAGTGGTTCTGCTTCTTTATTTCTCACCCATGCGACAGAGAAATCTAGCTGTTTTGCTAACCTTACTTTTCTTTTCTCAGTCTAGTCATTTCAGACCAGTCGTCTCAGTCAAGGTGTCCACGCGCTAGGGACAACTTTATCAAGGGACGCAACCATTGTTGTCTTCTGCTTGGTGTGATGGAGTTATTTTCCAATCAAACAAACCCCAACACTTTGGGACATTTAACAAAATATTTTTTGGAGGAGAGAAACTAATAACTTACAAAAAGAAGATTTAGAAAGAAAACGATAAAGGTAAGACAAAAAGAAAATGGACTACAAGCTAGGCAACATCTTGACTCTTAAAGGTAAGAGAGCAAAAATCGTAAATGTTTACCACCCACTTGATGCCTATTCCATGTATACAGTACGCTTTTTGGACGATGGAAGTTTCACTAATTATGCTAAATATGAACTAGTAATTTCAGAAAACTCACCAAAGCATAAGGCAGAAGATGTTTCCTTTCTTTTTGATGACTGGGAAACAAATGAAATAAATGTGTCTCTGAAACCGAACCAACTTTCGTCGGAGAAAATAACAAAATCAGGAGTGGCAATAAAAAAAACACTGAAACTGTCAAAGAGAGCATATTTACAGAAGTGGACGAACAATTTGTCACAAATTTTGTTTTAGAGCATGAAAATGTGAATACGAAACGCAAAACATTGGGACACATAAAACTACTAGAAGAATATCTTGAGAAAAACAGTGAGACGCGCCCAATACATGAAGTGCCGGCACCTGCCCTAAACAACATTTTCTCAAGATTTTTCCTTTCAGTTCGTCAGAATGATGAAAGTGAATACGAGCCAACAACATTGAGATGTAAACAAGGGCCTACATATTGAAAGATAACACACAATTTGAATATAAAGAATAATGTATGAGCAAATAAAATGATGTATAACGCAACTAGCATACTTTCAGTTTGTTAAAACAAAAAGGAATTTTTGAATGAGTGCAAGAATGAACAACTAATTACCCACAAAAAATATTATGTAATGAGCAAAAGTTTTATTCATAGTTTTAAAAGGTAAATTACCTTATAAATTAAAGAACCTGACTGATAAAGCAATTTAGGCCCTTCCCAACGTGGATGACAAATGATAAAAAACAGAGAGACAGACAGACATATTCGTTACCCTAGGCACAATGCTTTTTATAAATCATTAGTATTTATTATAGGTATGATGGGAAGTTTTAAACGATATCTGAGACGAAACAGATACAATTACAGCTTGGTTTATGGCCCTGAATTTTATCAAACAAGAGAGGCCCTAAAAAGTAAACAGAAAGATCTGAAGAAGAAATGAAAAGGAAACAAACCCAAAACTGCTGATGCCGTAACTGATAATGACATAACAAAAAAAAACTGTATGAATACTCGCTTTTGGGCCCCAGCACACCGTCAAGTTTACTTGACACTTTATGGTTTAATAATACTTTGCACTTTGGGGTACGGGGAGGGGGAGAAGAACACAGAAACATAAAGTGGGGATACATATCATTAAAGCAAGATTGCGAATTTAAACTAGAATATTTAGAGTTTAACGAGAGACAGACGAAGACGAGAACAGGGGAGGACATAAAAAAAACACGAGAAATGAAAAACCAAGGATGTACGCTAGCCCTCTATTTTCAGACAGATGTCTTGTAACTATCTACAAATTTTTTATGAACAAACGTCCAAGTAATTTTTGTAACCCTGACCATCCATTTTACCTTGTCCCTGTAACTCACGTGCATGCACCTGGGCCAAATGAGCAATGTTTTTTTTTACGGGCACCAGTTGGTGCCCGAAAGCTGACCTCGCTAATGAAAGAAATGGCTATGAAAGCAAACTTGCCCGATTTGGCCTCTAAACGCATTACGAACTCGAGCTTGAGAAAATATCTATGTCAGAAACTAATAGAAAACAATGTTCCAGACACTCAAGCTATACACATCACTGGCCACAAACATCCCAACTCTCTCAACAACTACAGAAAACTTAGTAACAGCCAGAAATGTGTAACGTCAAACATGCTTTCTTCTAATTTTGTTAAACATCTCCATTGTCCCCCAGTTGAATCAAACATGTGCATGACAAATAATGAACTTACCAGCCAGAGGGAATCATTTATCCGTCAACAAGTTATTCAACAAGCAAGTTTTCCTGTAGCAGATCCTTCCACTATTAATAGCAACACTTGCCATATTTCCAAAACAGAAAATATAAATTTTCCAAGAAACCGTGAACTGGAAACTTCATCACATGGTTATCAGCTTGGGTCTGTATTTGGAGGATCCTTCATACAGGGTGGTAATTTTACAATCAATATTAATTACAACACAAGTATGTCACAAACAGTTTGACCTCCTCCAAAGAAAATGAGAATTATATATAATAGTGACACGGATCTCTAATTACCCGTGAATAACCCAAGCACGGACACTCATGCTATATGTAACTTTAATAGCCTATACACTACAACAGAGCTGTAGGCCTGTATCGTTTCATTATGTACAAAATAATTTTCTAAATTGGAACTGATGAAAATGAAACATTTTCTTGTAATAAATATTATTTATTGTTAATTTCATATATAACATCCATATATTAAATGTGATAATACCTCAAAACTATACATCGTTTTATGTTGTTATTTTATTTTGACTCGTGCATAAAAGCTGTGTACTTCGGATGACACGTCACACCACAACCCTCATTAACATATTTGTATTAATGCATGTAAACATTTGCGCGTGAACTATTTTGCACAAGTGAGGAGTTCTTTCATACTTTAAATGATAATATTGGGTGAGACAAAGAATTTACGTTGGAATTTGGACCTAAACAAGGAAATCCCAGTCGCGGGGTTACATTATATATCTCCCCACTCGGACAAGCCTCGTGGGGAGACAAATAATGTAACCCCTTGACTATGATTTCCCTGTCTCAGTCCAAACCCCAACATAGATTCCATATATCTACTTGCAACGTCAACGACAGTTAACGCGTATTTGTATGTGCGTGATTGACGTCTATGTGTTTTAATAGTATCATGTGGTAAATACAAAATGTCTGCTTAATGAACTTCATTGGGAGCGCTGACATCAAAACGTGCGTACTGAATTTGTTTAGGTGGTGGCAGATACATTTGCCATATTGCCTGTCGTGCTAACCAATTTGCAGCAACATAACGTGTGACACCACCTGCTGCATCAGCAAGTTTACTAATCGCTGCTGTACCCCTCCAATATCCTCTTGGACTATAATAAATCGATTCCATTATAATAGTTATCTATAATTACCGGCCCCTAGCATTAGTTTACCTTTCATCGCAGATCTTACTAGGAAGCTAGCAAGTTTTTCTCTGAGAGATTTATTATTTATGTAATTTAACGAATGAATCAACTTCACATCTGCCATATGTCGTTGTTGTAAATCTATATTTTATACGCAACATCATGAACGTGGCATGCTTGATCAATCGCATTTATTGGATACTCTTCGGGTCTTGGTTGGTCTCGTTCGTCAAGTCGGATATCAAGTCGGGTTCCAGGACCACAATAATTATATCCAGAAAGATGTTTTTCCCCTGGGTACTTAGCCCATGGAGTTCCTGGTAATTTTCCCAGTGAAGCAGCGATATCACTGCATGTCTTCGTACAAGGCGAAATAAATCTGTATTTGTTTGTACCACATTTTATACACTTGCCTGGAAGCGCACGCTTTTTATTTTTTGTTATTGTTATTGTTAATCCATTTTTGGAGGTGGGTGCTATGCATCGAACGCAATATAAATTCATATTATTTATTATATTTGTACAACATGGATGTCATTGATTTCTCAACGACACGAAAGCGAGAGCCAATCAAGCATCATGCAGCGTTACCAAATTCTATCAGAGCAATTATAATAGGTCAATCTGGGTCTGGTAAGACGCAATTATTGCTTAATATAATAATGAGATGGATAAAGTAGGATAAGTTGTATTTGGTGGCACCATCCGTAGATGATCAGCGATGCTACGATGTGCTTAAAGATTTTAATGAAGAAGAGAAGTCGTTGGATGAAGATGAAGATGATAATGATATTGTTGATTTTATCACCGATATTGACGAAGCACCATCTGTGGATGATCTCGACGGACGTATTAATAATCTCGTAGTATATGATGGTGTGATGCTGGACAAACAGTCAAATCCAGCTCGGATATTTTCCCGAGGCAGACACAAAAATACAGATGTGATTTATGTTACTCAGCGATATACACAAATACCTAAAGTGATCAGAGATAACTGCAATATTTTAGTTGTGTTTAATGGAGTCGATACACATACTCTGCGAAACATTCATCAGACTTGATGTTCAGGGGATATGGATATGATTAAATTCAAAAATTTCTTCTCAAAAGCGCAAGCTACCCCACACGGATTTATCACGATAAATTTACATGATCCTCGTTCGCGATATCGTATAGGTCTCGATAAAATTTTTGATTGACAGACACAGCAGCAGGGAGGGCGACGACAAAGAGTGAGTGCACAGGTAAGTAAACAAACACGCCATAAAAAAACGAAAACACAGAAGTAAAAAATAAAGTAACAAAAGTAAGCTAACCCAAATAGAAAAGTTTCGGGTTGGTTAGAGACTTCGGTTTGACGTTATTGACGTTCGTATTTTCATTTTTGTAGGAAGCTTTATTTTCCAGCGAAATCTCTATTGAAAATGTTGTAGGATTCGCCCTCCCTGCTGCTTGACCACACGGTACCTCTTATGCTCAAAATATTATTTCAACGTTATCATCCCATCTCAGGATTTTGCATCCTTAATACAGGAGGTCTCTGAGCCATGGTGGGTTTTCACAAGGTGTAATTAAAGATCGAAACGAAAATGTCTAGCTGAACGATATGAAATCAGATTGAATCTGCAGCGCAAGGCACTGTTGCCCACGGCTTTTATACCTGCCATCCTAGTAACAATGTGTAGCAACCAACCGGAGATCTCCCTGCACCACAGATAAACGTAATCAAATATCTTCGCGTCAAACACAACAGGACAGTGGATATTGCCTAGCATCGGCTTACTTCACAAAGTTCATCTTGATTGGATGAGACTGTTAAACAAACCTATGAACACCGGGGAATTAATGTAGAATGTGTGAAGATTAAACAGTACTCTTATGTTCAGACTATTCTGTACACAAAGGAATAGAAATAACCCCAACCCCCACCCCAACTCATGGATCAATGACCGAAACTTGTGAAGAAATTGGTTTTCGTAACAATATGTAAAATATAATCATGGAAGAAAGCCAGCACACAATACAACTTAAATATTCATAACATCACACCTTCTCCTTCCTTCCATGTGTCACACAGTTTTCTCTTTAGCACAACTAATCCCAAAGTTTTTTTAAATATATTGCCATGATCATCACGTGAAGATTGGCATATCGGCAAATCACTTCTCAAAGTTAATAAGAGTTCATGCCCATTTTTGCTTGCTAAGTATGACAGAATCTTGTGACTGCAACTAGTATAACAGATTTCAGTGCATTGACATAAAATTTGGAACTGCAACTAGTCTAACAGATTTCAGTGAATTGCCATGAAATTTGGGACTGCAACCAGTCTAACAGATTTCAGTGGATATCCGTCATCAGAAGTACACGCTGACAAATTACTTTGCTCCTGCGATTCTTGTTATAGGTATTGCCATTTTAACTTGGAACTTAATGCAGTGTATGACCGAACCACGAGCAAATACAACTAACCTCTCACATTTCAGTGTATCATCATGAAACGTTATACGTCTTATAGTCATTAAATGATTGATATACCAATGAATTATTGTCCTCTTGCTATATTTGTTAGAGTTATTGCCCTTTTTGTCTTCCAGCTAAATACAGTGTATGATACAATCTTTTGAACACAACTAGTTTCAGTTTTTTAGGGATTACTGCCATATGTGCTACTGTTATAATCATCACTTGAATGGGATTACTGTCGTTCATGGTACTATTACAATCTTTACCTGAATGGGATTACTGTCGTACTTGGTACATATTACAATCATCACCTGAATGGGATTACTGTCGTACTTGGTACATATTACAATCATCACCTGAATGGAATTACTGTCATACATGTTACATATTACAATGATCACCTGAATGGAATTACTGTCATACTTGGTACATATTACAGTCTTCACCATAATGGGATTACTGTCATACATGGTACATATTACAATCATCATGAATGGAATTAATGTCATAAAATGGTACATATTACAGTCATCACTTGAATGGAATTACTGTCATACTTGGTACATATTACAATCATCACTTGATTGAGATTACTGCCATACGTGGTACATATTACAATTATCACCTGAATGTGATTACTGTCATAAAATGGTACATATTAAAATCATCACTTGAATGAAATTACTGTCATACTTGGTACATAATACAAGCATCAATTGATTGAGATTACTGCCATACTTGGTACATATTACAATCATCACCTGATTGAGATTGCTGCCTAACTTAGTACATATTACAATCACGACCAGAATGGGATTACTGTCATACATGGTACATATTACAATCATCACCAGAATGGGATTACTGTCATACATGGTACATATTACAATCATCACCAGAATGGGATTACTGTCATACATGGTACATATTACAGTCATCACCAGAATGGGATTACTGTCTTACATGGTACATATTACAGTCTTCACCTGAATGGGATTACTATCATGCATTGTATTATTACAATCATTACTTGAATGAGATTACTGTCATACCTGGTACATATTACAATCATCACCAGAATGGGATTACACTAAAAAATGATAAAATTTACAATCATCAGCTGAATATGTGCATATTGACACAGTGCTGCTGCGATTTGTTTTAGGGCTACTGCACTTTTTTTACTTAGAGCTGGATGTGGTGCATGACAGAATTTTGTGAACTAGACTCGCTTAAATAAATTGCTATAAAGCTTTAAAAATATCACCACCATCTGAAGATTTGCATATTGATAAATCGCTGTGGTCTTAGAATTTTTTTAAATTAAATTTATTGAAATAAATAGAGATTTGAGCAGATATATAGAACAACACGAGTCTCCCTGTACACTGAATGTAACAATTTACTTAATTTGATCAACAACTTAAAATTCTACAAGACGAATTGTGGGGTGCATCTCTACCAGAAAATAAATTAACACAAAGTTCAAAAATGCAATCAGTTCTGTTTACATAGATACGGCAACTTTCATCACGAAATCGAGTGAGTTTTTCGAACTTTAAATGCCAGGCGTGTCTTCATAACCCAATTGCATGTTGTTGTTCACTCTCCAGAATCAACATAGCTTGTCGGTTGGGGTCGATTTGTACAGGAACACTCTTATTCCCTCAGGCCTACTCGTGCGTCACCGCCTTTCGAGGTCTTTCCCGGTCGTCTAGTCTCTTTACTGGTCGTCTGTTCTTATGTTCCTTCGTTCACTCATACATGTCGTGGAGAAATTTTTCCTGATAAAGCAAACTAAATGCGGTCTAACACTTTGATCTTTTTCTTACACCCTGAACTGAATATACATCCCACACCCCGTTTCTCAGAATAACAAGTATCATGTTTCAAAACAGACCGTCACTGCTAAATGGTTTCAGGTCATGACCCTGCATTCAACACAACAGTGCCATATACATACATACATACATACATACATACATACATACATACATACATACATACTCGTAACATAGTACATTCAAATTAATTTCTTTCTCTAATAGAACTAGTTACCATTACTAAGTGATCGCTAGCATAGTCTGCTCTAGCTTAATGACAATTACGAGCCTGTAGTGTTAACTATTAGTCACTATGTTGAACTAAATGTCGGACATGCACACATACAGCTGATCAATAAACAACCTTATATCCCACCATGCTGCTTAAATATTAATACAACCGGTTCATCAGTTAAAGGAATTCACATCTAAGTTATACAAATAAATCAAGCAAAATTCACTTCTTAGCTTAACTACACTACTAACAACTAACAATTCCTCGGCAGGAAACATCCTACAAACCTAATAATGATCAATTCTTAGCATACATGATTCATATATCATTTAAGGCAAATCAATTAAAACACTTCTCTTATAACTCATATCAAGAACAATTATGTACAATATTAAGGCACAGTATATTTTTGCTTCGAGGTTCGCTCTTTTTTCCCTATGGCAGAACCGTCTCCTTACACCCCTGGTTACCTGTTTCTCATAGACTCTCAACTGCACGTACCTTAGACAACTTTACGAGGATTTCGCCTTAAACTAGACTGCCTGATTTTTGTGGTGCTATTCATTTATAATACACGAGATTTCGCATGGAAAACATACCATAAACCGATAACTTACCCAGTCAGAATTCATGTTTATGTAACCGCCATTATTAACACACGCCTCTCCAGGGTCCAAAAAACTCCACAATTTTCACACTTCCCTTAATATACCGATCTATGCAAAGTTTCAACTTATGACAAATATTTCAAGAAGTACAAATATTGTCTCTGAACCCTTAGCATTTCGATAAACAAAACCCCCTTGTCCAATTTCGGCTGACGTAGTTGTCAAATGAACCTCATTAATAAACAATCGTTTCTCAACCAGATGTACTAACGAGCTAATAGTGTTAAATATATCACAGATTTACCGTTGCCAATTCGTACACATCAGTTTAATTGTTATTTGTTATAATGACATCCGCAAAATTCTCACTGTTACAAAATGAAAGTGACTTGGAGTGAGGCTCTTTAAAATTTGTTTAAATAGTGCCAATCTGCCTATCTGCAGTTACAAAGAAAACGTCCTGATGGCTTCTTCTCAAAATGCGCTCAGCAGAATTTGACTAGGATTGAAAGAAGGTACCATGGCATGAAGGTCTTTACAATTTCTTGCATGATTCATATCGACCGTCCCAATTATGAAAAAAAATTGAAACAGTTTTCAAAAACCGCTTAACAAAACGAGACCAAATTTGACAGAAAGCTACCATGCATGAATGTTTAAAAATTTATACTTGTAATGCCGATCTGCCAGCAATATTAAAAATAGTGAAACCTAACTACTAGCTCCAAAACACCGCTTAAAAGAATGTTACTACATTTGCAATGTAAATGTATATGCATTACGGGTGGCGCTATGAACAGTTTATAATTGATGGATACTGGAAAAATCAGGTGACAATACTGGTTGCATCAATGACTTAACCTTAAATGTAGACTTTGTTGCCCTAAATTATGGTATAGGAGAAAGGTCGATCACACCAAAATTGATAGAGAGTCTAGCAACTATCTGCTGCATGCTTATCTTTCCCTGTCACAGCTTCATTACGCATTTAAATTTGCATTCACCAGCCATATATCACCTGCACATGTGAGTGACATCGCCACTCCGGCCTCTTGCATGAATACAGATTCATCTCCATAATGGAAGGGGGGCGGGGCGGGGGTATATTTAAGCCAATTGCTATCCATTCGTCTTTTCCAAATAGTGATACTTTGGCTAGGTTTTACTCTTCATGGACGTATCTGAAATGAACCGTAGCCAACTTCTTGAACACAATACATCACGATAGTGATACATTTTAGAGTTGTATATTGCAGTATACTCAACAGGTTATCGTGGTCTATCCCTAATGATTGAGGGACTATTCAACGGGCATAAACAACCAGTAATGTTTGGGAATACACAGATTACTCTCAAAAATGACAAATTACATCGTGTAATGTAATCTATAATATCCTTTCACACACACACACACACACACACACACACACACACACACACACACACATATATATATATATATATATATATATATATATATATATATATATATATATATATATACTAAATGCAGTTTACACAGAAACGTACTGTTTGCAAGGAAATTCTTGGTTTTAAGAATCCTTTTTCACAACGTGTTTAAGGACCTACAGTACAATGCTAAAATGCGATTTGCCGTTAAATTTATGATTGATTGATTGCCAGTTACACCCACTTACCAGCCAACTTAAAATTGTGATGGACCACTAACCAACACCATCTCTTGCGAGGCGTAAATAATTACCTCATCACAGTTAAACCGAGTTTGTCACAGCATTCAGGTCTAAGATTCCAAAATAGGTGATTCTCATTATACAACATGTACACATTGAACTGAATGAACGGTTGTAATTCAGTATTTCTCATCCTATTCGTGAAATTTTAATGCAGAATTTGATATTCGGTTAAACTATTGATGAATATGTTGTCAAAAGTAAACTTTGATTTAAAACAGTGAGCCATGATGACTCATTGGTTAGCGCGCCATATTAGCGACCAGAAGGGTGTTGGTTAAAATTCCGACCAGATCAGCCCAGGTCGGCCAGGGTGGTGTGTCCCTAGGTAAAATACTTCACTCCAGTTGCCTTGGCACATTGTAGCTTTTCGTGTCTTGATGCAGAGTTAAACATTAATTAGTCAAATCATTCATTGACAATAAATTGAGCAGGCGACTCTTGCCGATGTGGTGAAAAGTGGATCGGCAACACGTGGCTAGCAAAGACATTTCTGTGCTGATGATAGATCAAAACATTACAAAGGCAAACCTGAAACACATATGAATGGACGATAGATGAAACAACACACAAGATGATTAAATCCATAAATTAAAATAACCCATCTGAGAGTAAGGATCATACAAGTAATGTTACTGAGGGAATTTCATATAATAAATTTGCTCTTTTGTGAAATGCAACACACTCTTTTGATAATGCTGCTCATTGGAGTCCTTCAATAAACCAGTTTTGTAAGTGAGGGAACAGTATAATGAGGGATGTTCCAACAAGGCTGTGTCCTGATAGTATATTGAAACACAATAAAAGAGTATTTCACGTTAAATCACATTTCAATTCTCAGAAGCCAAAAACTATTTTTAGCTCTACTAGTTGTAAATGGGATAGGCCGATGTCAGTTCTTCGTCTGTCCGTTGGCACAAGATTTTATGACTATTCCTCCGTAACTACTTCGATAATTCCCACGAACCTTGACACACACATTCATCGTATAGCCTAATTAGCCCTAAAACGAAAATAACGCCGTTCGGAGAACAAATATGGTCGCCACAGGGAGCATCTTGAAAATCTCGTTATCACTACTCATGCTGAATGGATGATCATATCAACGTGGGATTTTCACTAAAAGAATTCTTATTATGTCAAGCTGACCATATATAAAATAGGTACCGATCTGATTTTCAGTATGGCCGCCATAACGGCCATCTTGAAAATCTTGTTATTGCTATTCTGCCTGAATAGATTGTCATACAACAACATAGGATTTTCGATGAAAGATTTCTTATCATGTCTGCTTGGTCCAAACTAAAGATGGTGTCGATCTGAGGTCCAATATGGCTGCCACGGCGGCCATCATGAAAATCTTGTTACTGCTACTCTTGAACAAAAAGATCTGTTTGCATTGGTTTTTCGCCAGAAGACTTTGTATGGTGTTCATTTGGCCCTAAATGAAACTAGTACCACTCATGCATCTTGCAAATCTTGTCATCGCTACTTCTCCTGGATGGATGCCAACATCGGTGTTTTTACTAAAAGACTTCTTATAGTATCTAGTTGGACGTAATTGAAAATGGTGTCGATCTGACCTTCATCATGGCCACCGCAGCAGATATCTTTAAACGTCTATTGCTACTTCATCTAAATGGCTGGTAATGCCGACATGACAGCAGCGACTTTTAAGCTTTTATTGCTACCTCATCTAGACGGCTGGTAGTGCCGACATTATGCTTTCACCAGAAGACGTCTTATGATGTCTACTTTGTCCAAAATGGAAATGGTGCAAATCTGATATCCATCATGGCCACCATGGCAGTCATCTTGAACATCCTATTATTGTGACTCCTCCAAAACGGCAAGTCTTATCAACATGAGATTTTCACCAGAAGACTTCTTTTAATCTTTTTGTGGTCCTAAATTACAATGATACTGATGTGATGACCAGTTTTGTCACTATGGGGGCATCGTTAAAATCTTATCGCTACTCCTCTTCATTGAAAAATTAGTTTGAAATGGGGTTTCATCAGAAGAGATGATATGGTGTCTAATTGGTCCTAAATGAAAAGTATGCAGATTGACTCTCAATATGGTCACCATGGTGGAAATCTTGCAAATATTGTTATCCGTCCTCCTAAATGGATGACCACGACGAACGTAGGGTACTTTTACATAAGGGTATTGGACCTCAATAAAGATTATGCTATTTCAGTACATTTGTATGGTTCTCTACTTTTATAATAACGGAAATGGTACATCCATTTACATGATTATTTTGTTGATTTTATTTTTGTCTGTCATTGTGACTTTCATGTTACTTCTAAGAATATTCTTAAATTTTAATAATGAATTATTTTTATAACTATTGTTATTTAATACAATTTGTTGAGATTGTTCATTATTATGATACGTCATAAACAGAAGGAACAGTAATAAAACATATAAATTCTGAAACATTAATTTATTTATTAACAAATATAACATGCTAAAACTTGAATAAGCCCTTTGTGTTTCTTATTCAGAGTTTCTGTTGTCTATATACTTGGATACTTGTACTGTTGCTTGATATATAAGTAGTTAATGTTAGAGCCATATATTTTTCCGGGGACTTCGTATGCTATAAGACGACTTTCTATAAACAACATTATTATATTGCAATCAATCCAATGTTTCAAATAAATGGTTGCTGAAGTCCTGAAACAAGAAATAACTTTCTAAATGTATGTGAGCTCGTGCTAGAAACTACACCTTGGTGAACACGTTACAATTATCTATTCAGCGATAACAGCAGGATATTACATGTATAAAGTTATATAAACTATAAGTGGAGGTTTAACCTAGGCGACATTTCTTATTTGGTACATAATGTGCTGACGAATACTGAAAATTAAACTCTGTGTCTGGAATATTTGTTTTACAAAAAGATAATCTGGTGAGTAGACTAATGTATATTGCAATGATTTGATGCGTTTGATACGTGTTTTAAATGTTTGACTGATCGAGACATGGGATATATTTTGATTCCACGAGTTACGCAAGTGTCAGAGATCAGGAACCTAATGCGAACCGTTAATTTTAAAGTATTGCTGTGCATGTGAAAGAACGAGTTGGGTATAATTTGAATATTTATCAACTTAAGAGTAAATAAAGAAACACTTCATGACTGACGAGTTTTCCCTTATGTACAAACCCTTCAGGAAGACCTAATATTTTTAATGTAGTATATATGTCACCTGAATAATCCTAGTATATTCAGAAGATTTGCTTACCATTATTTAAAACGAATCGGGATATTTAGAGAGTTATGTATCCAATCACACATTATCGGTAGAGGTTTCAATGCGTATACTTCCACAGAACCTGATTTTATAATATATGATAGTAAAACTGTCGTTGATAATGGCATAGTCTATTTTGTGTCGAGTATGTAGGTATAGGAGGGAAGGCCAACTTGGACAGAAAAGAGTTAAATCACTGTGGTGAAAATTTACTGATATTGTGCCAGCTATCTGGAGTGAGCATTGCAAATAGTAAATATGGGGGGAATGATACGGGCATATATATATATATATATA
>JAECUM010027789.1:0-13920 GCA_016617855.1 Megalonaias nervosa | reverse complement strand
GACAGATTTGGGAAGGAAAAACTGAGTAAAAAACTTTATCAAAGGTTTTACTATAGTTTTGGTTTTAATATTCCTCAAAGGAATTGTGTCTGGGGATCTTGTTGACGCACACATAATGGTCAACAAGTATTGGTTGTCTGACTTGGTCGTAGGTAAGGGACCAACACAATCTACTATTATTCTGCTAAACGGTTCGTCAAATGCAGGAATAAGTTGCAGATGAGCCTTAGGTATCTTCTGATTGGGTTTTCCTAACATTTGACAAGTATGACAAGATCTACAGTATTTACAAACATCACTTTTGATTTTTGGCCAATAAAAGTGAGTCAAGATCTTGTGATAAGTTTTATTAATCCCTAAATGACCAGCCAAACGAGTTTCATGGGCCAGACTGAGTATTTCCTGTCTGTAAGATTTTGGAACTACAATTTGATAGTTCACTGATCATTCGTCACCAGCAGGTACCTCGGGAGGTCTCCATTTTCTCATAAGAATTCCATTTTTAATGAAATAACAGACAGGTACTTCAGTGGCTTCAGTTTCACTAATGGCCCTTTAAAACAAACAGGAGATCTCAGGATCTTTTTCCTGTTTGAAGACAAGTGATTGTCGTTTGTTATCCTGATTAGAAAAAAGAGAATGAGTAGTTAAAAGAGGATCACTGTGATCAATACCTTTTGATTGATCCAAACAAGGAGTGAAAGTGACCTCATCAAAAGCCTAACCAATGCATGTGTGAGCTAAAGGAATAGTTTCCTTATCAAAATCATTCTCATGAACTTTCTTTGCCATAGCTCTGGTAACTGCACAAGCTGGGTATAAATCAGGGAATTCTGTTTCAATTGGATCGACTTTCTGATTAAAACAAGGCTTGTCAGTTACAAGTGGATTAACCACAACCTTGTCTCCAGCTAGGTCTTTGCCTAGTAATAAATGAATGCCTTGAACGGGTAAAGAAGATACTATTCCGACTGTCACAGGTCCTGAAACTAAGTCAGATGACACATTTACACAATGGAGAGGAACATTAACAAAACCGCACTCTACTCCCTGAATGACAACACTCTCATTAAAAGAGGACTTCTCAGAAAAAGGCAAAGTACCTGATAATAAAAGACTCTTAAAAGTTTAATAGGGATAGGATTGGCCAAATCAGCCAAGAGTGATACAGAACCCTTCGACATGAATGGTTCATAATTCTCCAGAATAAAATCAGACTGGGGGTTTTGAGGCCCAACAAATGTATTGCTTTCAATACATGACTGTGCCCTTGACCTCTTAGAAATAAGAGCATTTGGAATAGGTGTATCTTGATTCTGATGCTTATATTTCAATTTGAAGCAATCAGAAATAAAGTGTCCTTTCTTCTTACAATAGGTACACGTAGGAAGAGACAAGGATTTTGAATCAAGCTTATCAGAAGCTTGATTTTTAAAAATTGTGCCAGATTGAGTTTTAGAAGGGCTCAAATTAGGCTGAAATACCTTTTTACCAGTAGACTGCTGAGTGAAAGACTTGCCTACAACAGGAACTTTATGAGTTAAGAAATACTCGTCAGCAGCAAAAGCAGCATGTTCAAAGGTTTCGATCTTATGATCATCAAGATAAGTCTTAATGTCGCTATGGACACAGTTCTTGAACTCTTCAAGTAATACAAGTTGTTTGAGATTTTCATAATCATGTTCAACTTTCTTGGCTAAGCACCATCTCTCACATAACTGCTCTTTTTCTCTTGCAAATTCGACATGAGTTTGTCCAGTTTCTTTTTTATAGTTCCTAAATTTTTGACGATAAGCCTCAGGAACTAACTCATAACCCTTTAAAATGCATTCCTTAACCACATCATAGTCAGGACTTTGATGAACTGACAGTGAATGGTAAATATCACTAGCTGTACCAACAAGCACACATTGTAATAATTGAGTCCAATTTCCTTGGTCATTTCAAATTTTCAGCAACGTTTTCAAAACTAGGAAAATATTTGTCTACTTCTTTTTCTCTAAAAGGGGGCACTAACCTAATATTCTTTGTAATATCAAAATTTAAATTTGTATGTGAAGTGGGAATGTGCTTTTCACTTGCCAGCTCTATTTCTTTCATTCTAATTTGAAATTCTCTTTCATCCTTCTCTTTTGGGATTTGCATCTCTCTCTCTCTCTCTCTCTCTCTCTCTCTCTCTCCAAATTGTAACTGCATTTGTTTATCTTTCTCTCTTTCCTAGTTGTCTCTCTCTCTCTCCTCTTTCTTAAACTGCAACTGCAATTGTTTCTCTTCTTTCTGTAAATGCATTTGTTCTTTTCTTTCTCCAATTGCAGCTGCATTTGCATTTGTTTTTCCTCTTTATCTCTCTGAAGTTCCAGCTTCCTTAACTCTAATTCCATCTTGTATTTTAGTTTCAATTTCTTTACTTTTATGTCAGAGTCTGATATAGACTTATTGATCGAACACAAAACACTTTTATCCAAAACATTCTTTTCTACCAAATTATGGATCAAAGTGTTTTTTATTTCTTGCTTCGTTAAGGAAGATTTTGCCTCTGAAAGATCATATTTTCTGGCAAGTTCAAGCAATTCATCTTTTTCAAACAATCCAACTGCTCCTGATTAGGACTAGAAAGAAAAGTCTCCACTTTTGATGACATTGTGAAAAGGCTTGTTGATTTCACTAAGGAATTCAAACAAAATGTGAAATAGTATTTGGGATTTGAAATATTCTGAAAACTAGGGGAATTTAAATTTCAAAAACCAATTTTCTGAAATATTTTTGCCAAAATTCATATATCCCAAGGACGAGGTCCCAATTTCCTTTGTTACGTTTAGGCTTGTACAAAAGTAACAATGAAAAGAGTGAAGCCAACAAGCTTTGCAAATTTTAACAGAATAATTTATTTCTCTAAAAAACAAGGTAAAAATATGAAAAAGAACTTACAGTTTTTTAATATAATCCACAATTAATCCAATAATTAAAAAATCTAAGTCCTTTCACTAAAGAGTTCTAAATGAATCAAAGTTCGAATCCAGATGATGTTCCAATATGGAAGGCGATGACGTCTTCTATAACTTGTTTGTGTTGTGATGTCAACAGTCCCTTGTTGAATCACTAAAATTGATATTCTGGATTTAGAATTCCGAAAAATTTTAGTAAATGTCTTTGTCCAAGAATCCTGATGCGCTCTAGATAAAGTCTCCAGGGAAAATAAATTATTTTCAATTAAAAAAATTCAATTCAAACTAGCAACAACAAAATAATACCCTTGAGCCCGAAGGCACAAATTACGACTAACTCAAATCACTACAAAATATCCGTTTCAACCCTTAACTGAAACGCAGTTTAGACCTCGTGATGGGTCACGTGATCACTTCTTTTCGAGAAACGTAGTAACATCATATATCAATTAGCACGTCCGCCATGGACGAATTCGATTCTAGAACTGACACGCAAGCAAAGTATGACCTTGATTACGACCAATGATTTTCACTCTAGGAAAGAAAATTTAAAAAAGCTGTTTATCAGTTCTGAATCAAGGTCCGGAACTAGGTCAGCTAAAAATACAATGTAGCAATAATGGTTATTTACTAGAACTGAAATGAATTTTCCGGAAAAAATGTAAAATCGAGTGAATAAAGTTATCATTACAATAACATGTAATAAAATAAAAATAAAATAAAAAGTTTAAAACTAACACACAAGTAATTAAATTACATATACGTAACAATATATATATATATATATATATATATATATATATATATATATATATATATAATAGTCGTATAGAGCTGTTGTAGTTAGGCCATGGTTGTTCAATGGTTGTATTTCAGACTTTGGAATATATGCGCTGGGCCGAGTTTTTCCAATTTAATATTTTCAGTCTACAAGGTAAATCCCTTAACGCCCACTGAAATAACTTCTTTTGAGCCCTTACGTTCAGCATAGTACATGTTTGAACGGCTTATGTTTTATTGCTTTTTTTCCTCTCTCTCTCTCTCTTTTGTTTTATTTTTGGAACTTTTTTCCAATATTTTTTACATTTATATAATGTAAGGTTGACTATTATCATTAATTTAGTATTTGCATACTTACACATATTTGAGAGTTATATTCATCATTGAAATTACAAACAAAAAATATTCTTGGAAACCAGACGGTGTGGTTTTATTCAAGCATTACATGGGCGGGATGGTTAAGTTAGGGCGTTTATATGATAGCTTTGTAATTAGATCTAACTATGATTATTGTTAATTATTTTTATATGTTAATTTTGTTTGTTTGTTTTTTCTTTCTATTATTTAACATTTGTTATGTTTTGTTTATTTTTTTGTTTTTGAGGATTTAATCAGCCCGGATAGAATCTTTAGTTAGAACATTGCGCACATCTATTATGTAAAATGTCAATTGACAATTGACATAATGTGACTGCTAATCATTATTTTGCTCATTGGCCCTCTGGTGATCCAGCGGATACAATCTTGTCTCCAACGTCGGCCCAACTTGGTTTAGTGATGTTGGTCCAACGTCAGTGGCCCTCTGTTGGGCCAACATATCGGTGACACCTGGTATTAGAAGAAAGATGATGATCCATGCTGAGCGAAATCTGAAACTGTCTTTATTTTATCTCCCATGTGGAAATTACAAGGGTGAATTGAGAAATGACTACGATAGGTTAGAGCAAATCTATATCTATACTGATATACGTAAGGAATGTGTTCGTGAAGCAGGAACTCCTCGCACAATGTTTAAAAGAACTTGACCTAAAGGCAATACGTACTGTGACCGGACGTACAGACAGACACGAGTAATGATACGGTCTAAGTTATAACCATATATATGGAAGGAAATACAAACTGTACCCTGAATGGAGAGGTATCGCTTATCCCTTGAAATATCAACCTCTGCGACCTATTACGGAATTATTAGGTGTAAAAAAAACAAAATCGTCTTGGTTTTCGGGACTAATCAGAGGAAAAATAAGGGTCCCAAGGAACAATGCATGTAGCTAATAAACACCACCATCGCATGTGTTACTTTTAACAACCGTAACATATATTTACAGCTGAAAAATGTATATCTCCTGGGCAATGCCAAATGAAATTGTATCATCGCGTCATTTCATCAACGTTACGAGGCCATTCAGTATATTCATCTAGATTACGAGGCCATTCAGTATATTCATCAAGGTTACGAGGCCATTCAGTATATTCATCAAAGTTACGAGGCCATTCAGTATATTCATCAAGGTTACGAGGCCATTCAGTGTATTCATCAAGGTTACGAGGCCATTCAGTATATTCATCAAGATTACAAGGCCATTCAGTATATTCATCAAGGTTACGAGGCCATTCAGTATATTCATCAAGGTTACGAGGCCATTCAGTATATTCATCAAGATTACGAGGCCATTCAGTATATTCATCAAGATTACGAGGCCATTCAGTATATTCATCAAGATTACGAGGCCATTCAGTATATTCATCAAGTTACGAGGCCATTCAGTATATTCATCAACGTTACGAGGCCACTCATTATATATCATCACATTTCGTCAAGGTTACGAGACCAATCATCACATTTCATCAAGGTTACGAAACCTTTCATCACATTTCATCAAGGTTACGGGACCAATCACCACATTCCATCGAGGTTACGAGTTTATCATCATCACATTTCATCAATGTTGCAAGACCAGCGATCACATTTCATTAAGGTTATGAGACCAAAAATCATATTATTTCATCAAGGTTTCGAGGTCACTTATACCTCACACAAATTTGGTGCTATGAGCTCTGAAGAAGATCCACCGACCCATGGGGAGCTACTTGCAAACTTTTTTCACATACCCTCTTTTGTCGAGCTGAGACTCACACCCACGCGGATGGAGGGGAGATGTCATTAATCTGTAATCTGTAGACCACTCAGTCCCTCTTGGCCCCGAAATTGATTTAATAGTTATACCTATATGTGATTTAGATACTTCGATCAGTTAGAATTACAAAAAGAAAGAATTGTTTGGTTCAGTATTTGGTGTCAAAGAAATGTTTTGATAATAGTGCTTTGGGTTTTGGTAAGCCTGTCTCTGGTTCTGATTGGAAATTAAAGAAATTACAGTTTTTTTAAAAAAAGAACTAGATGGAGCTGGAATTAACAAATATTCAGTGTTAGGACTCTATGGTTATAAACTAAGTAACAAAAAGAAACAAAACCCCAAAATTTTGTAAAACGTAACAAACAATTTAATTATCAAAGTTTAAAAGAATGAAGATTTAAGATGAACTTACAGTATTATGAACTGAATGCAAAATAATCATGAAAAATTTTTTAAAGCCCAAAAGAATTAAATGCTCCGTATAAATTTCAGATTCAAGAATATACTGGTCCGCCGACAGTTCTGACTTGTCAGAATGTCGTTGACCAGAACTCCTTTGAATAATTCACCGTAGTTCCAGAATAATGTTAAAGTCTGATGAGCACTTTCTATTTTGCGCTGATTAATTCAAACAAATGTTTCTTCTAAAATAATATCTCAATTCAAAATAAAATCTCGTCTGCAGACTTTATGTTTAAACAAGAATACAAGATATAAGAATGAGAAAACTGCCCAACGACAGGTACATATATACAGTCATAAAAGGTAAAACAGCATTATGTCCCCACTTGTTACGTAACCAATTGCAAATCTCCAATATCGTAAAACAACTCACTTGACATAACACATACAATGGGAAATAACTAAATTATTCTAAGAACCCACATGACCGACCTGTCCAATGGAAAACAGCCCGAAACTTGTCAACATATTTACTAATAATATTATTATTCGTAATTGTAAACACGTACGTAAGCATCTATTTATAGCTCCTATGCAATTTTACGTTTCTAATATCTTAAAATAGAACATATGCAAGTACGAGATTCAAACTAAAGATAATCACTACAATTTAGAGTCATGAAAAAGTTTACAGAAATTACAGACATGCATAACATTCAGCTTTAGAACGAAATGACGTAACTGCAGTTTGATAAATAGCATAATGAGAGAGAGAGAGAGAGAGAGAGAGAGAGAGAGAGAGAGAGAGAGAGAGAAGAAACGGATACGCAGGAAGAAAAGAAGAGTGGAAAATATAGCGACAGAGAGAAAAGAGAAAGAAATGTAAATTCAAAGAGAGGAAAAGCAACTGCAGAAACAGAGAAGAAATGAAATGCAATATAGATTAAAAGAATTAGAACTGGACGGCGGAAAACACCCGCCCCTACCCTATTTTTAACACAGGCACTTGCAGATTTTGATGTTACCCAAAATATAAGGTTAGTAGCCCCTTTTCAAGAAAAAAGAATTAGATAACTACTTTCCTCACACAGAGAAAATGGCTGAAAACTTGAAATGGCAACGAGAGCATTGAACTTTATTATAACCAAGTGTACGTATTAACAAAACTCGTGAAATGTATACTTCATTGTCGGTGCAACAAAGCGCTGATTGTGATTTGGTTAAAGAATGTATCTGGACTGGTTATGAGTTGGTACCTGAGGCACATCTACCCAAGTTTTGGAATTGTAGAAAAGAAACTGGGCAAACCCAAGTCGATTTTGCAGTTGAAAACGAACAACTATTTGATAGGTAGCGCTCAGCCAGGAAGGTTGATCAGAATTACGATAACTTCAGACAGCCCATAATAATTGATGAGTTCAAGAATTGCGTCGTTAGTGATGTCAAGACCTATCTTGATCAGCAACAGGTCGAAACTTTAGAAAATGCTTCTCGCACAGCTGATGATTATTCCCTGACTCGCAAAGTTTCATTTGTCAACAAGTCTTCAACTCAGCAAGTTTCTTTATGTCACAAACCATCTCAGGCTCATACGAGTACATTCAAACCTCAACCTGTCACACCTTTTAGAAATCAAAATTCCGATACGACTGATTATAAATCCTTATCTCTTCCTACATGTACTTATTTTATGAAGAAATGTCTCGCTTTTTTCTCATTGTTGCAGGTTGAAAAATAAGCAACACAACAGAGACAGAGCTATTCGAAGTGCACTTATTTCAAAGAGGTCAAGGTAACAATCTTTTATTGAAAGTAATACATTGGCTGGGTCAGACAAACCCCAGTCTGATACTCTTTTGGAGAATTATGAACCATTCGTATCGAAAGGTTCTATGTCACTTATTGGTGACTTATTACAAGATCTTGAATCATTATTATTGACCGAAAATTGACCCGTTGTTTCTAAATACTGTATATCTTTTTACACTTGTCAAGTGATAGGAAAACCCAATCAGAAGATACATGGAGCTCATCTGCAACCTATTCCTGCATTTGATGAACCATTTATCAGAATACTTGTTGACCATAATGTGTGCTTTCACGAGATTTCCGGAGGCAATCCCTTTGAGACAGAAGATTAAACTTAAAACAATAGTAATAGCTTTGATAAAAATTTTGTTTGAGTTGTTTGGCCTTCTCCAGTCTGTCCAGTCTGAGCAAGGGTCAGATATTATGTCTGGAAGTTCCCAACAAGATTTATACATTAATTAGGCATCCAACGGTTTAAATTTTCTGCCTATCATCCTTAAAGCCAAGGGGCTTTAGAACGATTTCATCAAAATTTGAGTAATATAATTTGGTCATATTGGTTTGATACACGAAAAGATTGGGATGAGGGTTTTATTTGCAGTGAGGGAATCAGTTTAAGAATCAGTAGGCTTGAGTCCTTTTGAACAAGTTTTTGGACATAATGTCCTTGGACCAATCAAGTTATTAAAAGAAACTTCATTCAAATGAAGATTCAAAGACTCTCAGCAATGTCTTTCATTTCTAAGATAGGTTGTCAAAGGCTTGTGAAGTAGCAAGAACTAATCTTCACTCTACACAATCGAAAATGAAACTAAGGTATGACAGAAATACAAAGGAATAGAATTTTCGGCCTGGTGATAGAGTTCTGTCACTGTTGACCATAGTTCACAATCCTCTTCCAGCTAAATTTTATGGTCCTTATGCAATTGAAAAGAAAGCAAATGACTTAAATTATATTATTAACACTCACATGAGGCGAAAACATAAACAACTTTGTCACATAAATTTGTTAAAGGAGTATTTTAGTAGATATATTCCAGTTAATCATTCAGTCTATATAGTTGTACATGTCCCACACAATGAGGATGTAAGCGATGGAATACAATCTGACCGTAGTGTTACGAGTCTATCTTCTTAAAATAAGTAACAGAGTGAAAAGCAAAAAGCTTTGTAAAATTCAACAAATAATTTATTTCCCTAGAACACAAAGTGAAAATGAGAAAAAAAGAACTGACGGTATTGTGAATTAAATCCCAAAATACTCCAAGAATAACAGACACGGTTCCTAATAATTTAAAGTTCTGAAGAAATTTCAGCAGAAGTCGATAATAAATCGTAAAACTGAAGGTGATCATGTGTCTGTGGTAGCTTATAGAGTATTGATGTGTCAACAGTCTTTTGTTGAATCACAGTAATTTTATTCCAGGTTTGAATTCACTGTAAATTCCAGTGAATGTCTCGATCCAGGAATTTTATCAGAGCACTTTTGTATTTCCAGAGCAAATAATCACTCGAATTCAATAATGTGAAGAAATAAAATTTCCAGCCAAAAATGAAATACTGGACACAACATATATTATTATATGCTCATTATTTTCTCCGTTAACTTTACATTGTCAGAATCGTGCAATATTTTACGATATTGCAATCGCGTGCTCAATTCATATTGCATTCACTCGAATAAAGGAATTATTTTCTATTGTAAACAAACAATTTGTTTCTGAATGAACTAAAGCAGATGTTTCGTGGACTGCCACATACCAGCTGCTTTGGCACATTCCGCGTTAACTTTTTTGATACAATGTTTCAGATTTAGGCTAGCTATAGACGCCAGACAGGGTCCCTACAAATAACATGCAAGTGACAAGGCATAAACTTTCTTCTTTAGCTAGTAATAAGAATGGCAAAAATATACTTACAGTTTTACATCCTGAATTTCCTCAAAATGTACTTTCTTAGTTCTGCAAATCAGAATTACATGAGCCATGTCATGAGTTCTCAAGCCTGATTACACATGTTGAAATTGTACTGTAATTTTGACTATATTCCATGTGGAATTACATCCTTCTTACTGCACTCAAAATGAAATAAACATTAAATTCCATAGCGTCTTTTCAATAATTGCAATTGAAAGACTTCATATTTTTCCCACATTATGATTTGAAACATTCAATTACAGAATAGAAGCACACTTGCAGATGTTAACACGCTTCTCCCTCGCTTCTTCAATCCGATGTATATTTCATGTAGATTTGGCACAGACGCTGCTGGAATCCGATGTATTTCATGTAGATAAATCAAGTCCATAATCACGAAGTTTCGTCGACTCGACAAAAATATCAAAATGTATTCATTCCAGATCAAATGGAAAAGTTGTTGCAATGCGGATTCATTCACAATATGACTCCAAATTTCAATTTTAAGTAGCCCGAAACGCCATTTTCTTTCGAAACTTATGTCTAGCGTGCGACCAAATTCAAATTTATTTGGGCGGGGTTACGTGCGCATTAATAGTTGTTGTGTAATGATGAATCTACGCTTGTGTATTTAGTTTGGAATACGGCATACATTCAGTTACTTTGTTTCTTGTAGTGTATTTTTGTTTGTATATTTAAGCCTTGGGTAGAATAAGAAAACGAGCATATAATAAAAGGTTACTGCATTTGTATGGGAAAATACGAACTCGTTTTGTTGGATGGATATACTGCACTCCCAAGGTCGTGCAGTATACTCATCCGAAAAACTCGTTCATATTTTCCCGTACAAATACAGTAACCTATAAATACAATTTGAAAGTGCTAGATCATAAAGCACGACTGACAAATCCTCTCAGTTACAAGATTATATAATTCTCTACTTGACCTCAGCTCACAATTAGCATTTTCTAAACAAAACTATTACCTAATGGAAAATAACCTTCTAGAATGATCCTGATGTTTACGAAATAGTCAAATACACTAAGGAAATTCCAAAACCTAGACCTAGAACCAAATAAACATATTTACTTCTATTAATAATAATTATGATTTTAAACCCATACACACAGAGAATAATTTGTTATGTATTAGTTATTTACACAGAATAAAATTTTAAAAACTCAAATCGGGTCAAGCAGAACTGAACTCAATTTTAGACAAGGTCAAGTCCAACATACAATGTTAAATTACAATAGCAAGTAATGAAATAAAACAATATAACTTTTTAAAAAACTAACTAACAAACAATGTAAATTAAATGTACATAACAGTAGTTACTTTGGTTTATCTAGTCTTAGGAATTCAGGAATATTAAACAATCTGGACCAGAAACTTTCAAATCTACAAGCACAGGAAAAGAGTGAATTAAAACTGCTATTACGTGAAAACGAGCACTTGTTTCCTGATGTTACAACTGGAACAAATAAAATCTACCATAACGTTGAGATTGTAGACTTTACACCTGTGAAACAGCAACAGTGCAGGATGAATCATCTCAAACAGGAATATTTGAAAAATGAAATTCATTATATACTGGAGAATGATTTCACGGAACCAAGTAAACGAGTTCACCATGTATTCTTGTGCCTAAAACAGATAATACATTCCGTATGTGCCCTGACGATGAAAAGTCAACAGTGTTCCCTTAATAGACTCGTTTCCCATACCAAGAATAGATGGCTGCATTGACAAAATTGGAAATGCAAAATATGTCACCAAGTTTGACATTTTTAAAGTGTTCTGGCAATTTCGACTCACGGTAAGATCAAAAGAAATTTTGGTATTTATAACTTCAGATGGACTTTATCTATATAAAGTGATGCCGTTGGGTATGAAAGATTCTCTAGCAACATGTTAAGGTTTAATGAAAATGATAACATCTGGTTTAGATAATTGTGACGCATACATCGATGACGTCATTATCTAGAAGATACACGAAAAGATCACTTGGAAACCATTCGAAAATTCTTTGATCAACTCAGTGACGGAAATGTGGCATTTAATTTAGATAAAAGTGAGTTTTGCCGTGCTTGTGTTACTTTTTTAGGACATATTGTGGGACAAGATCAAGTTAAACCTAGAGAGATTAAGGTCAAGGCTATCTCTGAATTCCCAGTGCATAATTCTATAAAGCAACTGATGCGATTTTAGGGTATGGCAGGATATTATCGGAATATTTGTTTAAATTTGTTTATAATTGCCAAGCATCTGACAAATCTGTTGAGCGGTTAAAATATATGTTCACTATAGCGCTTTATGTCAGAATTTTTCTCTTCATTGTTATTTAGGCAATCTTTAAAACATAAAAAGTAGTATGGCTATTTGATAAGGAACATATTATAGAACTATGGATATAAAGAACTCAGCAAAGTAACTTAATAAGGGATTTTGAGATGGATTAAATAATTGTAACCCTGTCAGTCGGTGAAATTTTATTTTTTAACATTTTAAATTTAGGAAATAATCGAGACATTAATTGTGTGCATGAGAAGTGTAACTTTTTTGGCATTCTGGTCAAGTTACATTGAAAGTCAAATTCTGTGATTTTCATTTGGGAATAAAATCACTTCTTAGATAAGGTAGCGTTGGCTGTTAACTTGGTGACCATTCAATGGCTCACTATGCTCTCTGTGGCCGATAAACTCTCATTAGAGTAAAGGCCCAGTTAAACTTAGACCTTAACTCCAAGAGATTTATGTGATTCTCTGATGAAGTGGGGAATCCTTACAATAAGAATGGGACTAGGATGAAACGCAGACTCAAATTTAAGTTTCATCTGGTTTATTAACAGTCATAAACTTGTATGGCATTAAAATTTCAGGACAAAAGTATCAGTTGCATCACTTCCAAATAATAACTCATTGATTTAATATCACAATGGTAGTATGGACAAACATAAGTACTTTAAGTAACAGTTTTTATGATAAAAGTTGATATTAACGTTTATCAATGTCAAAGTTTAATGTACAAATGCTATATTAAAATTATTGTTTAGTGATAGACTTAGAAATATTGGCTAACTTTTCATCACTTTCAAACAGAGACTCGAGAAACACTCAGTGGTGATAACAATAATAACTAACAGCATATGTGCAAAGCCTTGAGAAACACTCAACAGCTTTACAATATAACAAACAACTATTGGAAGGAGCCTTGAGATACACTCATTGGCTCTATATTCAAACCTGCGATTATTATTATTATTATTATTATTATTATTATTATTATTTCTACTGAATTGTAATAAACATTATTATTTAAACAAGGTCTGCAAGAAACACTTGACTTGACCTCACGGAATCATGAAAAGACTGTCAGAATACTATCTAACTGATCAAGCAGATATTTAAGCTGAAGTTGCTGATTTAAAACAAAACAATGAATGAATAAATATCCAGAAAGGTTTTAGTACACAGATGTAGATTTCAAAACTTAGTTTTAGACCTGTCCAAAATTTACTATAAAAGAAACATTATTTTCTTTGCATTTATTTATGTAGAAATCGTTAAAACAAATACTATGAATTCTGATTCGCGGAAAATAGTAAACAAAGGAGTTACCTTTTCTTTGCACACTTCCTTATATGGTATTCGTAGTAAAAAGTAGTAAACGATTTTCCCACGCTCTGTCTAAACATGCTGAGCTCTTAACACGATCCTCGGAAACCCCAACAGGTCCCAACAGAGAGGCTGACAAGCCTTTTATACCTCCTGCGAAATTCTGCAGAATTCTACGCTTGACAGGGAAAATTCTACCGTTCGCTGGGTAACAACCGCATGGAAAAATTATGTGAGCGCGCGCTTGCAGTGGCAACCGTACTTTGCTACTAATAGCAACAAAAAAAAAAAAAAAAAAAAAAAAAAAAAAATA
>JAECUM010027788.1:0-36767 GCA_016617855.1 Megalonaias nervosa | reverse complement strand
TTAATCCCCCTTGACCCATGCTGCGGGCGCCCATGCTTAGATTGGTAAAATTTAAGGCTGAGATAAATTTCATCCAATGCTGTTGCTAGATTCTAGACTTAAGTTAAATGCAGACTCAGTCGTTGTTAGAGGAATGGAGGTGAGCCGATGAGTCCATGATCAAGCTGAAAGAAACAGTGGTAGTGTTTTCGAGTTTGGTGTTTCGATACAAAAATTTAATAAAATAAATGCATATTTTCAATTACCGTTACTTAATGTTGGTATGCGCTATGTTTAGCGCTTTCATCTTTGGATTTGACGTAACGTTGTCTTTGTCAGAAAGAATATTATAATTCGCAAGTTTAAACGTCAACCAGGCCTGACAGCAAGAATAAATATTGCCGCCATTATTAAAACCAGAGTAGATAAATGGTTGTGATATTCCATTCATCCTAAGCAGGTACTAGGACATGAAGGGATTAAGCGATAAGCCCGATTATTGCTTCTTAGACTGAATGCAAACATTATCAAAGTCTCTTTGTGTTGAGTGAGATAAATTCATTGGCAACGTTTGTTACTCAGTGCAACGAGGAATTTTAGTAGCAGGCCATTACAAGTTGCATAATGATAACACATCACCAGAAATATGTGCAAGGCATAGAGGTAAATAGTAACTGAAAAGAAAATCCGAACACAGTTGATCTCCTTAACTGGGTCAGGAAAAGAAAATCATGGGTAAAGAGTAATATTCTGCCAGTGTGAGGTTTTCTACCATTATATGTATGCTTAGCAGAATTCTTGATGTTGTTGTTGTTGTTGTTGTTGTTTTAGGTGTAACGTAATTTCGCAGCACAGGATACAGCGTAACTGGTGGAGAAACAACCCGGGAAAACCTGGGTAAGAACTATCGACCCATGGAAAGCTACTGGCAAGTTTTCTCACATACCCACATTGGCCGATCCCGAGACACAGTCGACGCGGACAGAGGTAAGATCGCAGTGATCGGTAAAGCCGAGAGCTTTAGAACCACTCGGCCACTCGGGGGCCCCTTAATTCTTGAACGAGAAAATAAAATTTGTCTGACTTTGACCTACGTTTCGTACCATACCTTTTTTCCTGATACGAAGCAAGTATTTGCAAAATGAATAGTCATTCAAATAATTCTGAAAATCATCCAAGTCCTACACTGTGCGGCGACAAAATTAGCAACGAAAAGAAAAAGAAAGAAAGAAAAAAGCTAGCTTTAGTATATATCAAGTTAGCATCTAAAATTTCCTGCCAATGCCTATAACTTTCGTGCCAATGCCTCAAAAAATTTGTGTTGGTATCGTGTAAAATCGACTTAGTATCTCCCAATTTTTATTAAAGTATCATTACATTTTGAGAAATTTTAACCCAAGATACTAAGTGGACATTTCGTGAGAGATTAAAACTCGAAACTTCGAGATACTAACGACTGTCCCAAGGTTAAATCAATTCACTTGGCCCTAACTCTCTTTCAAACAAAAACATCGATATATAATATAATAAATGTATCATACATAACATTCTGTTGAAATTTTAAACTTTTTTCAAACGGATAAACGGACGTTTGGTGTGTTTTTTTTTAAAAGAAAAAAAAAAACCCATCTCCACTGCATCATTTACACTGAAACTACTTAGACCAGTGTCAGACTTATGAATTAACAATTCCCATAATGATATAATACCAAAAATGTGCTAGGAAAGTATTATTCAACGCGCTGGACAAATTTGTTTTTATTAGCAAGCATACAAAACGATTTTCCCCTCGGATTATAGTTAGTTTAGGAATATTCTCTTGTGGGTTTAAATATTTAACAGATGCGCCGAGTTTTCCTAACAACCACGATCATTGTTACTATGCCGAAACAAAGCAAGTTTAGAACATTTTTCATTATGAATGAGATGCAACCTTGCTACTACAACGCAAGTAATTTAGATCTAAACGATTCTGAAAGCCATTTTATGTCTAACTGACGGCGGCCATTTTGTTTTATATCATAAAATATCTGGCAATTACAAAATGTGTATTTCTCATAAACCATGGACACTAAAATATTTGTTTGGGATTGTGAATGCAGAGAAGCAAACGATAACGAAATATTTCATAAATGTTACATATATTATATTCGTACAGGAATAGCATTGTAAGAAGAATGCTAGATTTCACACGCACAAACCAATCACAGATACATTCCAATCACAGTTACATACAAATCACAGATACATTCCAATCGCAGATAAATACCAACAAATTACCAAATCTTAAAAATGAACAGATTAAAAGAGTTTAACTTTTATTTTATCTACGATCTGATCAGAAGACCCCGTAAGCTGATGAAAATTCAAGGTTTCTGCGAAATCCCTTGTTGTTTATTAGTATGTTTGTCTGATTGTTTGCTATTGTTTTGAAATATGAACTACGACTGAGAATTTTTTATTACTTAAAACATTTGGGATGAAATATGGGCAGGGTAAAAGCGTCAATGATAACGTATTTATTACACTTCACACCCGTTGAAAAACGTAGATATCAGGTGTAATGGTTGGCATGTGTACAGAGAGCTTATCAAGAGGGGAGTGAAGTAAGCGTGAATTGATAATGACTGTAGTTGTCTGAAGTTCTGACCTAGTCACAATTCAAATATGGTTGAATTATCAGCACAGCAAATTAAATGCGGTAAAGACCGGCACGTCTTGCAATTGGTCAAATCACAAAACGAAAAGACCTTTTTTAAAATTTTGTCTAAACTTCGTCCATCTTGTTTGCATAAGGAAATATAAGTGTATAGTGTATCATTAAATTTTAAACTTTAATGATATATATCAATTTAAGTCAATGCCTATATATTTTCTAGTTATTAATGACATATTTAAAGATACAGGTATGAGAAAAATGATAGTGCCAGAGCGGCGATACCACGCTGATCATAACAATTCGCAGTGACTGAACAAGCATTGCCTGTCCGATAGTCTGTGTATGTATAGGACACTTCTTACATCTGCGACACAAAGTTCACATTTTTCGGAAATAAGTAGCGATTTTAACTCTCATCACAAATATAATTCTGTTTGAAAACATGGAGAAATCGGACACTGACTAGTGTTGGTTGAAAACCGAAATTTAGTGGCAATCGAAATTTGTGTGTAGCATCTGTTACTTAACTTGACTGCAAACTTGTCAAGGCCAAACACAAAATATTACTGTTAAATGCATAAATAAATAAAAATTAAAAAAAAAATTATTACAAGCAAAGTCAGAATCATTAAATCTTTTCTTTAAAAGATGTTACGCTCTGAAGTATGTCGGATATGACGACTTTTCACCGTATCAATCCGCGCAAGAAATGAGTTAACGAAAATAAAAATCTTTTCATTTTCGTATGAAAACAGTCATTAATTTGACAAATATACAATCTGATAAAATTATACTACAAGCTAAATTTGAAAAACGTCGCTGCCCTAATATTGTTGTAAAATCGCAACTTTTTTTTCTTCTATCTATCTCCTGGTTTCTAAGGCGTGAAGGGACTGTGAGTACAGGACTCGGGCGGGATGGGGTACCAGTCCCCCGCAGGTTAACCGAATTAGATTTTAGCATTTATTCATAGCTAGGTCGACTAGAGCAATAAAGTTTAAGTGCTCCTGCGTCCATTTCGAAATTCTGGCGTCTGATTGGCTAACCTAACCTCAAACGATCAATCAGACATTAGCATTATAACTCAAGTGTGAGAATTATTCGTAATCTTAGCACAGAACTCCTGACCTATTGATTGATTCCGTACCTGCATTGATTATCACTAGGCTAAACCGCTTCATAGGTATACATAGCTTGGCGAGAATATCTGAAAAATGGAAACCTCTGTAGAACGGGCACTCACAAATCAACAAGTATTTGTCTGTGCGGAGTGCTCTCCTTGATATGGAGTTTAAATACATAAATGACATCAGAGGATTTTCTTTGTTTTATGAACAGCTGTTCTATCTTTGGAGACTTTCGCACTTTGTTCCTTACCTGGACCCATCATTACAAAACTTTACTCAACAGAACTTTACTCAACTCCAAATCTTACAAGAAATTATTCGGACCAATTAAAGGACTGAATCTGTCAGTCTCGAGAAGTAAGACTTATGTAAATGGGCTGAATTTGTGAGTCTCCAGTAAGATTAATGTGACATTTGGTTATTGTCTTAATTAGCATTTCTTTCAGCATGTGCTATTTGGTTATATCATGCCGATAAAAAAGGGAACTAAGTGCCTTTCCCGAATACACACTGACGAAGGCGTCCCAGGGTGGCAAGGGTAAGTATAGAACCCGCAACCCTTGGAAATCAAGTACGGGAAGGGGGGGGGGGACGGCGGCGTAATTAAATGTTTCCAAGATTGACGAACAAGACTGTGTTTCAACCACAATACACCCATTAATTTTATTTCTTGATCATGTTCTCTCAAAATGTATAATGGTCACCGCCTGTATGTTTGTAACTGTGTCATACTAAATTACATACATTCATGCGCCCGTACACATACGTGTCTTCTCATTCATTCATGAATTCATATTTATGAAATCCTTTCCCACGTAAAATATGTAACAAATTAAACCCTTGAGTACAAAAATTGGGATCAAGCGATTATTACGTGTACCAAAAGTGCAGATTTCATATGCTTTTTAGCTAAATTCTGTAATGGACTTTTGCTCTATGAGAAAGTACTCATTTAGCGATGCATAAAATGGGTTTCTTGATTACGGACTTAACCAGGTTTTCAATCTAAAACATATCACCCTTTTCGTACCAAATGCCACAACGCTTGTCCGATAAACGAAGTGCTCTAAAGTATTTTATGGAGACAGCCGTAGGATATACTAAGTTTGACTTCCATTTTTTAGGGTTTATTCAGACCTTACATACGTTCATAATCATGATATAAGCTTTTCTAACACAAGAAGTTAACCTGAGTTGTGTCTGCAGACCAAGAGTATACACGGAACAGTGTGCACTAAGAAATCCTGGCCTTATTTCTCATTCCTTACAAAAAAGACAATTACAGAATAAATATAAATCTCCATTTTTTACGCTCCATTTGTTCCCATGTATAGGGTCATTAAATTGAGAAGTAACACGATAACTTTATGCTTTTTTTTTTTTTTAATGGAAAAGAGACACTCCTGCAAGAAATGCAGTGGCCTTGTGAATGACGGGAGACACTAAAAACTTTCGAGTGTAAACAAATATATTTAACAGAAAGCAATTAATTTGTATTTGTATAAAATCGTGATGCAGAAAGACATAATCATAGTATAGTCTTTCAATTTCCTGTTCAAATGCACATTGTTAAATGTAGTAACATATAACAATTTTCGGGGGGGAGGGGTATCTTACAATGAGATAAAATGGCAAGAATTTAAATTATTATTTACTTTGAGAAGCGTCACTAATTCAATTATTAAATCCAGTATATTAAACTATTAATGTCACATATTTAAATCTGCAATTTCGATATAAAACTCCAGTCATAACATTTTGACCCATTAATCAAGAAAATTGATTGCAATTATAATTTCTCGTGAATAGGGACAGCCAGCTCAATTGAATGGTGGCCATTTTGATATGTGTAAATACAAAGATTAAACAGACCGGTACCTACAAGAGCAGGCATAGACAAAAATCAACAAATAAAATCACTTTCCGTTGATAACTGAATTCGTCGTCCCCAGGTGCCGTTGAAATGATTCAAAGAGTTGGTGGCGGTGTACAAATCGTGCGTTTTTGGAGTGGTATTATAATATTTTTTTAAAATCGCTATTCAGTGGTAACTGAATTCGCCGTTCCAAGGTACCACCCAACTGACTCACACAGCTAGTGGAGGGGTGCAAAGTGTGCGTTTTGGAGTGGTTTATAATTAAAAAGGATTTTTAACTCATTCCAGAGCTTACTTAGTAGCACTTAAGGCTGCAGTTGCAGCATGTTCGGATTTCCACTAAAGTAAATAAGAGCGCATTAGTCACTCTGAATAGCACCCTAGTCAAGTGCATATGCAAGTATCAATTTTATGTTTCTTGCAGAAAGGCATGATAGCATCGGCCAGTGCAGAATTCCATACCCACATCCCTCTGATCCAGAGTCCGCAATGACGACAATTAATCCACATAGACTCGAACAGTCGTACAGTGAAATTTTGATGGACACACTCACCCCATAACTAAAGGAAGGAGCAAAATAAGTTGTATAATATTATTTTTATTAAATAATATTTGAAAACTTAAATCTCTGCTATCTGAAGTAAATTCAAGTATTATTCTGTCTTATGATTCAGATAAACATTCCGACATATTAAAGAAGGAATAATAATAATAATAATAATAATATTATTATTATTATTATTAGAGGGTAGATTTGGCTCTATGCAGTTTGCAATGGTTTTGATTTCTACGAGAGTATATACGGTACATATTTCGAAAGGGAGATTATTTCACTCAAACTGGCTTTAATGGAATACAATAAAGTGTGTACAATAATACGATAAATCTAGTTCGACTTTTACAATAGTTATATAAAATCGCACGTGACTGCTGATTGTGATCCGTAATATGTCTGAAATATCACAGGGGTTCTTGGTGTGCAAAATATGCCATGACATTATCTGTTTACAACAATGAATTTAGTTTTCTTGATTTCAATGACTATAGAATTGGACTTATCTTGATTTCGGTAGTATCGGACCTAATTTCTAAATCATGTCAAAAAAGAAGAGAAGAAAAAAAACAAAAGAAAAAAAAAAAAAAGAAATCCACTGGTGCAGTTTTATCGCTATTTTATTATATTTTGTTTTATTTATGGAAGGGTAGAGCAATGGTCCGTAGTAACTTAAACATGTTTATCGTCTTACGGCTGACCAGGTTAAAATCTATGCACTGGAAAATCTCACTGGAGCTGAAAATAGCTGATTTAAAAATTCTCTCAACTCAGTCAAGTACATATCACACGCACATCTGAATCATGTCCATTTAAATTGGTGAAGTATACATCACAACAACCTTTGAGTGAATTTTGTATGTGCGTTATTTTGTTTGTTTTTTTTATATAAAAGGAAATCGTAGCTTTTATAAACTAATATTAGAATCCGGCACTAGTTTGCAGGTAATCGATAAGCTTAACATCTGAACGTCCAGTCACATGCGTATGACTGTTTAACATTGTCGTGTTAGATCGTGTACTTGGTGCTGTTTGCTACTATTGTGTGTGTGTGTGTGTGTGTGTGTGTGTGTGTGTGTGTGTGTGTTTTAACATAGTTTTAACAATTTTAGTCATATCACTATGATGTTTGCAGTGTGGCAGTTTATGGCGATGTCTAGCAATGGGGCATCATGCCGCAGACATGTCTCGCCTGGTCACATTATCCTGACACCAGGCCGACCAGTCCTAACAATGACTTTTGGGTGCTGCGCGTCAAGCGAGGCAGCTTTTTGTACCATTTTTTTTATTTTTTATTATAAATCTTTGATATGATTCGGCCTGGGAACTTAGGCCACCGGAGTGGTCATTGGACATAAGTAAAGTCGGTTCTATTTTTGCACAGGTTACTAATCAACAAGTAAAATCGCCATTCAAAATTTAAAAAGACATTTTTCCAAATGGTATTAACTTACCTGAAGAGTTATACCTTGAAATGCTGACCTCATTTTCAATTAATTTACTGTACGATTCATCAATTTTGGTATATGAATAATAAACAAGCCAAATATTCCCATGATAGAATCCATCTAATAACCGTTGACTTTCGGGTAATGAAAATGTATTGCATACATTTGTATCTAGGGTAAAATGAAAGGTACTATTGTCAGCATTAGAAGAACCCATCTAAAGTCAATGTCTCAGATTTAAAATACGCTGTACAGTATTTGAACTGTGGTGAAAGCCCCATTGGTGCCAGTGTACCGATGATCAAGCCACGGCCTTGATGACTTAAATAATTAGGCAGTTTTAAATGGTGGGGTGGAGGTGGTAGGCATATTTGCCAGTACGGCTGCATGGGAATTCAACCGCTTCCTCCTCAACGTTAAATAGAAGTGCGCGCAATTTCATGAGATGTTGAATTGTTCCCTACCTCAGTTCTATATAAAATCTACGTTACATTTTTAGTATACAAAATATTCACCCTACCTCCAAATTACCTCCCTCCAATAAATATTGAAAACATTCGTGGGCACTCAAAGTGTTAAACACCTTTGCATGGATGCATGGATCGTTCTTTCGATATTTACTTAATGCAGGTGTACACCAACAATCTGAACAGCGCAGATTTAGTAAACTTTCTCTTTTCATGCCATAATAGTGATAGATAAGACCTAATGGGTACCTTTATCGCGGCAAAAATAATTCACCTAACTACAACACAAAAACAGTTAGTTTCCAGTATTCATGTTTAGTAGAATGTTTTTGGATGTTCGTCTGTCTGTGGATAATATTTAACATAATGTGCTTTATTATGTTAATATCTTATATTAAAAAGAGTCCCGTTCAAGGACTGAGTGTTGCTCGATTGGGGGAAAAAACAACTCCTCATTTTCAAAAAAAGAGATGCTTCTTTTTACAAAACGTTGTGATCAATCACCACTGTGATAGATGTATTGATACAGTTTGTGATATACACTGTACAAATGTAGAGTGAGATAAATTCGCAACTATGAAGAAATTATCAACTTGAGATGATCATCATAATCATCGTCTTCTTCGTCGTCGATCCTTACTGCTATCGTGAAAATGGAAGTAAGAAGTTCTAAATTTCTTGAGCACCAAGACTAATTTTAGATTTATAACCCAAACAAGAGAGAGAGAGAGAGAGAGAGAGAGAGAGAGAGAGATTCACCTAACCAGAAATAAAAAAAATAAAAAAAAAATTCAGCTATGTCCATCATCAGTTTCTGGCATTATATCAACAATAAAAGAAGGTTCAAAACCGCAAATTAGATTCATTACCTGTAATTTATTTTCACTGCTAAACTTCATTATATATTCGATAATCTGAAGACTGAAGATCATGTAAAATTAATCGTTTTAACGTAAGATTTCCACCGATTTTCAATTACAAATTTGTTATGTTTGAACCTGAGTTTTCTAGTTCATCTAACACAATCAACTAATCTGAAATGAATAGACGCTTTAATCAGTCTCGTTTTATTATACATGTATGACATTATATGTGTATAATTAGTTGGAGCACTGAATGATGAAAACATGTTGGGGTATTTTTTGCATTGAAGAGCCGATAAAAATTTTCGATGGTTGACAGAATGTGTATACAAAATGACCAATAGCTGAATGAAGCAAAACGTAGATACAGTAGTCATATGCTTGTATCTCTGATAGATTTCGAGTTTTTAAGAACTTCCCAAACAATTACCATAAATGTATTTTAACCCGTCAATATACTAAATAAATCTAAGAAAAACTGTCAACCTAAAATGAGAGAAGCAATAGTAGATATAGACAGATAAAAGAGGTAGGTAAAAGTAAGGGCTTATCCAGGTTCATAAACAGTTGCGCACGGATCTCTGAATATTTTTTCGACGAAGATTTTGGTTTTAAGAAGGGGATCAGTGGCGTCACTGGGGGTAGAGGGTGCGGACCGCACCGGGTGACACCATCAGAGAGGTGACACCAAAATGACTGTCAATAAAATTTAGAATTTTTGTGCAGGAGGGAAGTCCATGGGGGTGACACCATGAGTTACCGTACATGACTGTCTGTAAAAGTTTTGAATTTTTGTGCAGGAATGGGGTCCATGTGGGTGACACCATGAGTTACCGCACATGACTGTCTATAAAAGTTTTGAATTTTTGTAGAGGAAGGAGGTCCATGGGGGTGACACCGTGAGTTACTGCACTGGGTGACACCAACCCTAGCGACGCCACTGAAGGGGATGATTCATTTTAGTATAAGCGGCCAACTCACACACACACACAGACACACATACACGCACACACACACACGCACGCACGCACACACACACACACACGCGCACGCACACACACACACGCCCTATTTTTTTGGGGGGGATAAAAGGGGCTGTGAAAGTAAAGGACCCTCACTCCTACTACCTCTGGGTTCGCTACTGATACAAAACATTTCGTGACTGCCTCTAATATCGTGGGTAAACCTCGGGCTCTCGACCCCTACCCACCCACCCACCCACATGGACACTTACTTATGACTAATACAAGGATTCAGTTCCAGGAATGTCCTTTTTGTCAATATAAACTACTTTAAAATTGCTGCTATCAAGAGTGGTGGGATTCTATTGTCTTTATTATATGTGCCATATATGTGAGATCTTGTCTTATTGCTTGGGCACAGTAGAAAATAAGAAGATAGTTGGATTTGAGAGAGAGAGAGAGAGAGAGAGAGAGAGAGAGAGAGAGAGAGAGAGAGAGAGAAAGCGTGTGTGTGTGTGTGTGTGTGTGTGGTAAAACAATCAGATACAAAAGGCTAATTACCAAAAAAGGAGCTTATAGGGGAAATGTCATCCAATTCAATGGATATATATTTCAATACACAGTTTTACATTGATTTACACTTCGAGTTAGCACGTACAATAAATGGATAATATGTGTAAAGTGGATTGTAACATTAGCATACTCTTTTATACACTATCCTGTGAGACGAGACCTTTAAATTGACACTGTGAAAATAAAATACAATTACTCTCAATAAACTGACAATTGCTATCTAAAACTGCTGTTGAAAGGTAAAACAGACGTTCTCAGTTTCATTCATCCAATTAAATTTCTTAAAATAACGACAAAAATATACTTACAGACTTGTCGACCAGGACCAACTATAGGTAGCTGGTTACTACAGACATGGCGTCTCGTTACTAGGGAAAAATCCATAGACACCGTTACTCCTTTGATCCAACGTTTATAAATTTAACCTGATGTCTATTTTACTTCAGGTTTTCGAACAAAAATCTAATAAAGTATAAATTCATCAAGAGGTCAAAGTTTCAACATTTTGACAAATTAAAATAATTTACCTTGGAGTATGATTGTCATTTACTGCGGACCACTGTGCGACACATATACGTTGACTATAGTTACCCCTATTGTTCGCCACAGTCCCGTGACCTCGTCGCCTATTATCGAAGCGACGGGGCGTGTGCTACCTAATGCTGTACGGCTCTTTAAATGCTCTCGTTTATATCTCTGTACCTGTTTAAATGGGGAATTTTCTTTCTGTAATCTTAATACCTTTACAAAACTAATAATGAAATGAAATTAATGCGGTTGTAGCGTAATTGAAAAGCAATTCGTACAGAAAACGAACTGTTCAAATGGCTTAGAATTGCAAATGCTCAATAAATTAAATTCGATGTATATCTTCGGTTTACCTTTTTAATAAAGTTACTTATCACAATGTACATATCAGTAAAAGAGTGCAACATAACGTATAGTAAGTTATATTGCTAGATTACAAACTAATTTGTTTTATCTATCTTTTGCTTCTTGTAACTGTAAGTGGAAAATGTTTTGGTGTTCATTTTGATTCGGTTTCAATTTAAATATCCTTAAAAACAGGTTGTCTTTCCAGAATATCGAACCAGCTGAGAAACAACAATTTTGTCTTTCAGAGATATAGTATGTTCTTCAAAGATAATGGGATGACGTCATAGTTAATTTACGCGCAGTGCCTTCTGGCAAAACTAGATTTCACATATTGTTAAATAATAATAATAATGTGGACTTAGTACAGCGCGTAATATTTAGTGCTTTGCAATATTAGATAACGCATAAAAACGCACACATCAACAAATTACAAAACAAAAACATGCTGACAATAATTAACGAAGTAAACATTATTAAGTCTTTAAGTTGTTCTTATAGTCAAAATAGTTTAATTTTTAGAGCACTCTTAAATGAAGACACACGTCCTTGTGTCTAAGATCGATGGGCAATTAGTTCCACGTAGCTAGTCCTTAGTAAGCAAAAGAATGTTGTCCTTACGACTTCGTTTTAACAGTGGGAACAATGAGAAGCGTGTGTCGGAAGAGGAACCTAAGTTTCTAGATGGAGTATACACATGTGTGATGTCAGATAGATATATTAGACTGAAGCCAGTCTACGAAATCTAGCATAGCGAACAGGGTTTGTGTTTGATTTAGAACCGAACAGGTAGCCAGTGAAAGTTACAGAGCGGGGAGGGGTTTGTGCTCTCATTTCTTCGTACTCTAAGGATGATCCGAGCAGCCGCGTTTTGTATAAATATAGTGTATGTGACACGCGCCGGATTATAGTAAATAAGCTAGACGACTTCGTACACTAAATAAAACTCGTTGTAACGATGAATGCTCGATACCTTCAGATCGTACGGCAATCATCATCATTGTCGCCGTTGTCGTTGTTTATAGAGCCGTAAATGATCGTTTGCAAAAATAACGAGTGACAACAACGAAATCAACAGAAACAACAAGATGACGAGGACAGTCTGGTTGATAAGGATCATTTAAGATATAGAAAAAAATGGAGAAACATTATTTTGACAGCGGGTTGATGAGTTGCTTAGAATAAGGAGATTCTAGATTATTTGCATTGTCGTAGAGTTAATAATTAATCGGACTTTGAAGGTATACGTATAACTAAGGACACCTTAACACAAGACTCTGGTTTTTGTACGCTCGACGTTATTGCTAAGGTCTATTACGTTACACAATAGACTTCCAGACTGCTGAGATCTGCAAGTTTCCGATCCCGTAGAATCTTTAAAACAAGGCGCATTACAAAGAAAATCTACATTGCAAAGTTCTCCAAACATTTCTTAGCACGTCCGTGATACGTACAGACATTTGGTCGACATTACTGCCCAAATTGCAAATGCGTCAAAGCTGAGCGGGATATGCGAGAATACAAGGGACAGCCTGGGCGGATATCGAACTGCGACTCTGATATTACGCGTCCAACACTTTACCAACTAAACTGACGCGGCTCGCTTCGATAACAAAAACTCGACAGTCCGGTTTATTTAGTTGCTGAAAGGGAAATAAATACATACTTATGCCGTCTTCATACAATAGAAATCATGAAAGATAGTTGGTAAACATAGTAGTTCAGCCTCCTGGCAGAGGATCTTATAGTAAGTATTATATCATATATTGAACAATTCAAAATTTATCTCATCTCAAATCGTGTAATGTGTCCAGCGTTATATACAAGTATGTGATCTCTGGAGGCCGAATTTAATCAGGATTTTGCTTCAGCTTGTTAAATAAGCATATATCACAGTTATTTTAGACAGGTGCTATTATAAGCGAGTTCTGCGCATATTAACGAAATGATTTTGCATCTAACTGGCTGAGCTTGTTACCTTTGTAGATCCATTGACTATGTTTTCCGTCGAATTTCTAGAAAATCTTTTAAATAGGTCTACGTCATCGAGTTCTTGGATGAGTGCAATTTATGAGAAAGAGACCTTGTCAATTAATTATACCTTTATCTTTGGAAAGAATAGTTATCGGCTCATCGAAGAAAGATAAAATCAACATGTTGGTATAAGGAATGGAAGAAAGTTTTCATAGTTTTCGTGGCCAACTGTTAAATTATTTGAGCCAGGTGAGCGATGTCAAGGCCACTTGCACCTGTTATTAAATGCAAATGCTACTACGTACACCCAAATCATAGTAAACTTTTTTTTACCTAAAGTTCATAGAACTCTTGCCCAAGACTTCTTGTCTTATTCTGGGGCTGTGTTACGGATTGCGTTTGTTTGTTGCTAAGCGGCACATCAACAAATGAAAATGCCGTGCAGAAGGTCACACCATGGAGGCTGGCCCGGTCTGATCTGGATAGAATTCGGTAGAGAGTCCGCCACGCCAGCCATAGCGCAGGTAACTTGTGGACGATGATGATTGTGGGTTTGACGCCATTTCTTTCAGCACAGGATAAACCATACATGGCGGCCAGTGTATCTTGTTGAAAGAGAAAAATGGAAAACTTCGGGAAGAATCGCCGCCCCACGGGAAGCTACGAACAAGCTATCTCATATACTCACGTTGGCCGAGCTCGAAAACTCGAACTCGTGCGTACAGAGGTGACATGTCAGTGATTCGTAAAAGCGAGCGTATTAAACTACTCGGCAACCGGGGACTTGGGTAATGCATAGAATAAAATTTCACCTTTTGTAAGACAAGTCTATTGGCGTAATTCTTTTAAACGACACATCAAATAATCAATTGAAGATTGAGAATTATGGATTAATTCTAATGGTCACTCCCGGATACTTATTTTCTTCATTTAAATTACTTATCAGTATCTATTCACTGTGCATGATTAATGTCTGTTCACTAATTCATAAAATTTAAACGGATTTTGTATAGGGAATCACGTGAGCTGATAAAGTTCATTCAATCACATGCCGATTTAACTGGCACACGTGACGCTCTTAAATTAATTTTCTTTTTTAGTTCCTTTTTTTTATATTAAATTTAATTTTTTCTTTGCATGTGAATGCGTTTAGGCCTTCATGGAAGAGTAGACTATTGCGAAATATATCCCAAAGAGAGAGAGAGAGAGAGAGAGAGAGAGAGAGAGAGAGAGAGAGTTTTATTTTGTCCAACATTTCTTGCAAGCATATGTTCGTGCGAGCGTACATAATGCATCAATATTCCTTCTACACTAATGAAAATACAGAATTAAGGTAACATGGTAAGAATATGCGTATCTATTTCACCCACTTCATTTCCGGGTACCTTATGGTTGGAGCAACAGAATTTTTGTCTTCTTCATTAAATCAAATTAAATTAATATTGGGAAGGCTTTTTATCTGCTAATTGCAATAACAGGCCTGAAAAGTAGTGATGTCCATTTTTTTTCTCTTGTGTTTTGTCCCTAGCTTTTTTGTTTACCAAGGCATATTCAAAATACCAAAGTGCGTGCCTAACAACCATTAATTACCCCATGTGCAGATGTAAATTTACAGCTGCACATAATTACCACATACACAGTTCACTCCGGTGCACTTTCAGCTCTAAATCAACTTTCCCTCAAACGACTGGTAGAAATCATGTGTTAGGAATAAATACACACTTGTGAAGTGTAAAATTGAGCGACTCGGACTAGATTCAGGCCACAAAAAACAGCTGCATATTCATCTAGGATAGCTTTTGTAAACCGTGAAAAAGACTGAACTTGCCCCGAGACATCAAAACTACTTCACCTACCACAAAACGAGATTATTAAAAATGCCATCTTGCTTTGATTCAATTTTTAAATGCGGACTGAATTGCTACGCAAAAACTCAAGATCAAAATAAAGTTCTTGTAGTTTGAATGTCTTTGAAGATTTTGTTCTGAACATATATTGTAGGCTTTTCTCCGACTGTTCCGTAAATGTAAGAAAGTTGTCTGTTGGGGATTTTTAAAATAAAAAAAAAAACAGTAAGATTGAGTTTTGAAAGTTTTAATTATACCTTTATGACTTACAAGCTCAGAATCAAAAGGAAGGGAGCGATGGACAGTTCTCCAGTCATTTTTCTGTCAGCCAAATTATGTGTATGCGCTGGGGGTGGGGGTGGTCTACTTCCGCGCATTTATATTCCTTAATTTAGTAGTGAAGTCGTGGTAATTGAATTGGTAGAGCACTGGACGCGTACTCCAAGGGTCACGCGTCGATACCCGCCCAGAAGAACCCGCGTCGGCTGCTTCAATATGTCGTTGGGAATAGCAAATAACTCCCTTATATGTTCTGGTATTCTATGTGGGAAAAACAAACATCAGGCATCTAAAATATGGGGTTTGTATCCAACACGTAGAGTTTATCTTTTGCAGATGCTTTTCTTTGGTAACGGCGTAGAAAACGATAAGGAGACATGCTACATCGTATATCAAAAGGGAGTAGGCCTACTCACTTTATACATGGCACGGTAATTTCCACTCGTGCGAGTTATATTCACGCCAGTAACATATAACTGCCTACACTTTAAATAATTTAAGGTTGATATAATCCAACAGATCACTATCATATCACATTATGGGTTATAAAATCTGCTATTAACGGCACTTTATGACAGGCAGGGAGGGGTCGTGATGGGGTACAGATTCCACCACCACCCGTCAGTCAACTTTAATATACAGAGGATATTTATTTGTATCTAGTGAATAACATAAATTTCATCAAGTGGGTGAAAATAGCCCAGTTATTCACCCACTGGATGAAATATATCCGTTAAAAAGTCATGTTTGTTTACTTTTACGCTCGAAACTATTACCTAGCAATAAAACAGACTGAAGAAGCAGATTTCTTACGGTATCCCGTGCGATAATATTTGTTCATCAGTTATTTTCAGCAGTGTTTTGTATATATTCACACAAAAATATCAGTAGTAACATAATTCTCTTTCATAATGCAAAGTAAAAAGCACATAAAAAGATATATGAAGACAAATATATACATATTGTGGATCTGAAACAGGTACTATTGCGTGACAGGAAGCCATGCGTACCATACAACTTCTAAAATGGCGTGTCAGACTTCTTGGTCATAATGTTATTGATGTTAAATGACCGCACTGATTTTTTTTGGGGGGGGGGAGATAATTCTCTCGCTCCAGTGAATTATCTCACTTTATCCTGTTGGAATATTCACTAATTCAAGTGCTGGCATCAATTAAATTGCAAATGTCAATGGACCACTATACAATGCTATCGCTGGAAAAATGTAAGCTTTTGATGGTTTCGCCATTTTGCCACAAAGATCTTTCAAAATCGATCAAATATTATAGAACTTCACATACACATTGCTTTAACTTAATGTAAATAAACTATTTTACTAACTTAACTAAATCTATGTGATAGACTTCGAGTATTGGTGAAAGTCGCTATTCATTCACAATATTTTAAAGCTTGTTTATGTTGTGGGTTTAACGCCATTTTCAGCACACGATAGGCTATACATTGCGGTCAGTATACAGTGGCGAAGCGAGGGTACTTAGCGCCCGGGGACAAAACATAAACTTGGCGCCCCCTTCGAGTGCATCTGAGATAACGAATAGTTGTATTTTCCTCATTTTTGGCGCCCCTGGCACATGACGCCCGGGGACAACTGTCCCCCCCCCCGCCCTCCCCAAGCTACGCCACTATCAGTATAACTGGTTATGGAAGAACTCTTCAAATAAAAGATTTCGGTTTCATTGAAATTGTACTTTAATAAGCGTATTAATCTCGTGCAATGGCAATGGATCAGTTAATGACCGACTACGAAAAAAGTATCTAACTCTGTATACCGATACATATTTGTGCTTGAGCGAGTGTTAGTCTCTCTCTCTCTCTCTCTCTCTCTCTCTCTCTCTCTCTCTCTCTCTCTCAAAAGACAGCTATACACAATTCCTACATCCTGTCGGTAGGTCGTTAGGGCTGATCTATCGATGGCTAACAACTACTATCCCAATTTCAAAGTATATAGGCCTAAATACAAAGTTGCAAGGGAAACAGATGGTGAGATAACCATCCTGTACAAAAGCACCAGAGAAGATGTAATAAAAATATTTCAGCTAATATCGGTTAAACTCTGACCTTAGTCAAAAGAAACTTTTGTACCTTTCTTCTACTAAATAGAGGGAAAACATCTGGAGGTAAATTTGGGCGGGAGTTGTAGATATGACTATCCATTCATATGTGATAATCAACTAAGAAATTAATTACCCTATCATTCAATCAATCGATAGATCGATGGAGAGAGAATAATCGCAACGTTTACGGTTTTCTGCTGTGCATGCATCTGCCTGCATGGACGGAGCGAATATGATCGTCTTCACTATTATCCTTCAGTATAATATTGCTATTGCTATATAGCACTCGTTGTATAAAGTTTTCATGAAACGGAAACTCGGCAAGCATCGGCTCCTTTTAATGAAATATGTATACATCTCCAGGTATATCAATAATACAGCGTACTCATTATACATATAAGCCAGTGTTTAGGGTTTTACCTCCACCAGGTATACTGGCCGCCACATACGCCTATCTTGTGCTGAAAAATAGCCTGAAACCCACAACAATAAGCCAGTGTTTACATTTTGTCCCCCTTCGTTTGTTGAAATTGTTCAAATGCTGTAAATTACACATATAATGGTTATTCTAGTAAGTTCATACCCAGATGAGTATTTTGAGATTATGTTCAGAACGATGTTTTGCTAAAAGAATATTCTGTATAGTTGACAAGCGATCTTTATTCTGTGCCATGTGATTTGTCTTCTGGTGTTTATGTATTTATGATCTGCTTGAATGTCTCGAAAATCGTTTTGATTTATTCTTTTCTGTTTCATGTATGTCGGTCAAAGCTCAAAAGACCTTAGATTTAATGATTGTTTTAATCAAGCCGAATGTAAATAAACCTATAATTCCTATCTTGTCCCATCATCGATGAGATGTATTTTTACTATGTCTGCCATCTTTATTTTCGAGGCTAAATGTGTATTGGAGGCACCTCTGGTTATCACTTTGCGATATGTGTAAGCGAAGTTGAACACTATAAACAGCTTATATGGGGGCTTCTTGCGTGGAATAATCTTGTTACTTCTCCTGCAAAGATGTTGCTTCAGTATTTGGTATTGTTTTGACTTTCCCGTACAAGCAAGCTCATTTGGAAGCCATTGTTGACCATTACTCGTCTTATCCAAGATCTGTAGTGTTTGGTGGTATACTTGCAATTAGAAGTGGATTAAAGTACAGATAGCTACATTAGTAGACTATAAGAACATACAAAAGAATTGTTTTCTTGTTTGTTTGTTTCAAATTTGTTCGTAAGAATGTCCATACTCAAAAGTAGTAACTTGTTTATTATATACTCATGTTTCTCATGCTAAGAGTGATCCCAAAATGAACCCATTTCGTCTCCCCTTAAAATACATGGAGGAAATTAGGTACTTACCTTCGCAACAGATGCCTCTTGTTTGAGCTCTGCGTGTATCACCAACAGCAACGCTCTTTATGACGTAACATTCCCACGTCATCAATGGCTCATTGGGATTTATTTAGAATTGCAAAATTGTAAACAAAAAGAATATATATATATATATATATATATATATATATATATATATATATATATATATATGTCATAATAAAATATTCAAATTTATTATCTATTTTACAAGTAGATATTTAAATGTATCAGTGGGAGAAAATGTATATGGCTACAGTTGCGATACCATTTTTATCGTCACATAGGTGATATTACTTTTGGAGCTGTATTCCTGTCCCATGTAGGAAATATATCTGCCCTTGTCTATATTATTTAAACTTGTATTTCTATTTAGGCAAATTTCTGTTTTCTTCCTCTTGCTCTTCCTCTGCTCCTTTTCTTCCATGCGTGCTCCCCCCCTTTCTCTGTCTGTCTGTCTGTCTGTCTGTCTGTCTCTCTCCATCATGATGATCTTAAAATATGTCAAGAATGTGGACCCTGTAGATACATGTATATACTCAGTGAGGATGTACCATCAAACAAATGCCTAAAAACGAACTCCAAACAGCAAAAAGTGCTTCATGGGTAACCCTTTTTAGAAACAGTTTTCCACATTAATCATGCAAATTGTTACTGACTGAATTTCCATGACCTGCTGTATTCGATGTTCAATGTTGCCCATGACAGAATCGTATACCAATTAAACTCGACGACAAAACGATACAAGGTCTTAGGGGATACCACTTGATTATATCAATCGTAATACAGTTGTTTAGGTAGCAATAACACTTTTATCGCCACTTTTGGAACTACTTTCTTTTTCCATTTGGGAAATATATCTACCCTTATGTAGGGTATTCAAACATGTATTTCGTCTGCATGACAAGAAAGGCTGTCTATTTCAGTATTCTCTCTCTCTCTCTCTCTCTCTCTCTCTCTCAGGATGAACAGATTTTAAAAAAAATGTACAGATTGTAGTATACATTTATGTAATCAATGTGGAGGTGCCGTAAAAATGCCTAAAACGAACTCCAAACAACAAAAAGGAGGCTTTAAATATTAACATTATTATAATTAATTTTCCACACGAATCTGGGGCCCCGAGTGGCCGAGTGGTCTAAAGTGCTGTCCGTTACGGATCACTGCCATCTCATCTCTGTCTGCGTTGGTTCGAGTCTAAGATTCGGCGAATGTGGATATGTGAGAAAGCTTGCCAGTAGCTTCTCTTGGGTCGGTGGTTCTTTCCGCGGATTTCCCGGTTTCTTCCTCCACCATTAATACTGGCCGCCATGTATAGCCTATCGTGTGCTGAAAAATGGCGTTAAGCCCCACAACAACAACAACAACCACACGAATCACGCAAATTGTCAATGACTGAACTTACATGACATGTTGCTATTCAGTATTATTTGTCATCCATATACTATTGTATTTATGGCACCCGCTTTATCATCGTTTAAACAGAAACAAAGTTTTGTAAACATTTACAGGGCAAACACGAAGCGGTCTCATCTAAACGTAAACTTAACAGCCACTAAAATCCCATCTACACATGTAAACTTGACAGCCACTAAACGATCTCGTTTACATATGCAAACTTGACAGTCTCGAAACAATCTCGTGTACACATGTCAAAATGATAGCCACGAAACGATCTCGTTTACACATGTAACCTTGACAGCCACGAAACTATCTCGTGTACACATCTCATCTTCGCTAGCCAAGGTTCCATTATGATAACCCTATCTACACCTTGGCGGATCGAACAGATATAGCGGTGCTTTGTCCTAGAGACATCTATTGAATATCATAAGTTGCCTCCCTTAGTATGTAATGCCAACTAACCGGTAGCGTGATACATTGTACATCAGCAGAAAATTGTGGAGGCAATTGACATACAAAGGATACTTTGTAAGTTTAACATCAAAAGTATGACAACGTACGAAAGGGAAGCCATTACAGGTCTATTTGAGTGAACCGTATTTGTACAAACACGGACCGGCAGTAGAGAATTGCTTATTTATCAGTCCATTCAAGCTGTGTGCTCCCCTTGTCTTGATCATGTAGGAACAGTGTTAAAATTTGAACAACTTAAATTTTATTGGATGCGGTGGCTTGCCGCGGCATCCAATGAAATTCACAGACCCGAAGCACAGACATATCTGCTCGATACGCCAAAGCGTATAGGGCCATCACTTCGCAACCTTGGCTGGCGAAGATGGTACACATGTAAACTTGACAGCATTACGTGTCATGCAATAGATGGGGCATAATAAGAACTGTACATTCTGTAACGTTAATTTACTTATTGACAACTACAGTATATTAAGGTTAGAATAAATCCATTATTTTTCTAATTCTGAGTTTCTGATTCTGATGTGGTTGTATTATGTTACGCATATGTAATTAAATTATTTGTGTGTTAGTTTTAAATTTCTTTTTATTTTTTATTTTTGTTTCATTACATTTATTGTAAGGATAATATTTTTACTGGATTTGACATTTTTTCCAGTAAATTTAGTTCAGTTCTTTTAGCCTGATTAAAACGTAGTAGATTGGTACATTATATTTTTAGCTGACCTAGTTCCTGACCTTGGTTCTGAATTCGTAAACACTAAGTGAAAATGATTGGTCATTACCAAGGTTATGTTCAGCCCACGTGTTAGCTCTGTTGTAAACAGCTCTTTTAAAATTCATTTCCACTTTGGGAATCAATGATTCTTAGCTAGGACTATTCTAGCCTACGTGCAAATTGACTTATAGTGAGTGATCACGTGACCCATCACGCGGGTCTGAAATGGCGTTTTTTAGTTGGGTTTAATTCTCAATCTCAGTGTTTTCTGAGTCAGTTGTAAATACTACCTTGAGGCTGAAAGGTATTCCTGTTGTTGCCATTTAAATTGAGTTTTTTTTAATTTAAAATAATTTATTCACCCTGGAAAATACTCTTCTTCATCGAAATTCTTGGACAAAGACATTTACTAAAAATTATTCGGAATTCTAAAGTCGGAGTTATATTCTTGGTGACTCAACAAGGAACTGTTGACACATCAGCCCAAAACAGGTTATAGAGGACGTCATAGCCTTCTATTTTGGAACTTCATCGAGATTCGAACTTGGATTCAGTTTGAACTATTTAGTGATAGGACTTATATTTTTGAATTCTAGGATTAATGTTTGGATTAGATTCACAAACCGTAAGTCCTATTTCATAGTTTAACCTTGTTTTCTAGGGAAATAAATTATTTTGTTAAATTTACAAAGCTTGGTGGCTTCACTTTTTTCTTTTGTTACTTTTGTACGAGCCTACACGTAACAAAAGAAAATTGGGGTCTCGTCCTTGGGATATATGAATTTGGCTAAAATATTTCATAAAATTGTTGGTTTTTTTCTGAGATTTAATTTCCCCATGTCTTCATAATATTTTAAATCCCAGGTACTATTTCATATTTTGTTTGAAATCTTTAGTGGAATGAACAGGCTTGTTCACAATATTATCAAAAGTGGAGACTTTTCTTTCTAGTCCTACTTAGGAGCAGCTGGATAGTTTGAAAAAAAGATGAATTGCTTGAACTTGCCAGAAAATATAATTTTTCTGAGGCAAAATCTTCCTTAACGAAGCAAGAAATCAAAAACATTTTGATTCAGTATTTGGTTGAAAAGAATGTTTTCGATAAAAGTGTTTTGGCTTCGGTCAGTAAGTCTGTATCAGACTCTGATATAAAAGTAAAGGAATTGAAATTAAAATACAAGATGGAATTAGAGTTAAGGAAGCTGGAACTTCAGAAAGATAAAGAGGAAAAACAAATGCAGTTGCAAATTGAAAAAGAGGAGAGAGAGATAAACAAATGCAGCTGCAATTGCAAAAAAGAACAAGAACAAATGCATTTACAAAAAGAACAAATGCAGTTACTATTGCAGAAAGAAAAAGAACAAATGCATTTACAAAAAGAAGAGAAACAATTGCAGTTGCAATTTGAGAGAGAGAGAGAGAGAGAGAGAGAGAGAGAGATGTCATTACAAAGAGTGAAGGATGAAAGGGAATTTCAAATTAGAATGAAAGAAATGGAGCTGGCAAGTGAAAAGCACGATCTCACTTCACATACAAATTCAAGTTTTGATATTACAAAGAATATTACGTTAGTGCCCCCTTTTAGAGAAAAAGAAGTAGACAAATATTTTCCTCGTTTCGAAAAAGTTACTAAAATCTGAAATGGTCAAGGGAGCATTGGACTCAATTACTTCAATGTGTACTAATTGGTAAAGCTAGTGATATTTATCATTCAATGTCAGTTCATCAAAGTGCTGACTATAATCTGGTCAAGGAATGCATCTTTAAGGGCTATGAGTTAGTCCCTGAGGCTTATCGGCAAAAATTTAGGAACTATAGAAAAGAAGCTGGACAAACTCATATCGAATTTGCAAGTGAAAAAAGAGCAGTTATTTGAGAGATGGTGGTTAGTCAAGAAAGTTGAACATGATTATGAAAGTCTCAAACAACTTGTATTACTTGAAGAGTTCAAGAACTTTGTCCATAGCGACATTAAGACTTATCTTGACGAGCATCAGATCGAAACCTTGGAAAATGCTGCTCGTGCAGCTGATGAGTATCCTTAACTCATAAAGTTTCTGTTATAGGCAAGTCTTTCACTCAGCAGTCTACTGGTAAAAAGGTATTTCAGCCTAATACGACTCCTTCTAAAACTCAGTCTGGCACAACTTTTAAAAATCAAGCTTCTGATAAGCTTGATTCAAAATCCTTGTCTCTTCCTACGTGTACCTATTGTAAGAAAAAGGACACGTTATTTCTGATTGCTTTACATTGAAATATAAGCATCAGATTCAAGATAGACCTATCCCAAATGCTCTTATTTCTAAGAGGTGAAGGTCACGGTCATGTATTGAAAGCAATAGATTTGTTGGGTCTAATAAACCCCAGTCTGATTTTGTTATGGAGAATTATGAACCATTCATGTCGAAGGGTTCTATATCACTCTTGGGTGATTTGGCCAATCCTATCCCTATTAAAATTTTAAGGGATACAGGAGCTTCTCAGAGTCTTTTATTATCAGGTACTTTGCCTTTTTCTGAGAAGTCTTGTTCTAATGAGTGTTCTCATTCAGGGAGGAGAGTGCGGCTTTGTTAATGTTCCTCTCCATTCTGTAAATTTGTCATCAGACTTAATTTCAGGACCTGTGACAGGTTATAGAGCACGTCATAGCCTTCTATTTTGGAACTTCATCGAGATTCGAGCTTGGATTCAGTTAGAACTGTTTAGTGATAGGACTTATATTTTTTAATTCTAGGATTAATTTTTGGATTAGATTCACAAACCGTAAGTCCTACTTCATATTTTTACCTTGTTTTCTAGGGAAATAAATTATTTTGTTAAATTTACAAAGCTTGTTGGCTTCACTCTTTTCTTTTGTTACTTTTGTACGAGTCTACACGTAACAATTTCTATTGGAAAATGTGAAAGAATTTCACTGAGCTATACTGTACGACGGTATAAGTTTATAATAGCTAAAAAAAGAGTTCTTATATTGCTATACAAATGTAGTAACCGTTTTATTATGCACTTATATTTTCTACATGAGGTTGAGTAAAAGAAAAAGTACACACGACAAGAAACAAAATTGTTGTATTTCTTCTAAATTCCAAAGTGATAATACAAATGTAATTACATACACAAGGCATGATTCATGTGCACATCGCACCGCCAACAACTTCTTATCTTTGTATAGTACCGCACGCTCAGACATTTGTTTAAAATGAAATCTCAGTCTGTGTGTGTGTGTGTGTGTGTGTGTGTGTGTGTGTGTTGGTGTGCGTTTAAATTAAAAAATAAAAACAAAACTGTCATTTAGACCCATATTGTTAATGACTGCGCATTGTAACAATGTGCTCAGCTGGTCGTATCCAGTTGGTTTCAATTGGAGGGATTTTGTTTTTCTGTCGACTCAGCTAAATTTTGCTACTCTAGTAGTTAATGATGTAAGCCGATAAATCAACCCCTCACCCGTGATGATATTAACTGACGGTTTAGGGGCTGATATCACCTATTCATTAAAACATGCAAACATCTGCAGAAAATCATGGCTGCACACATCGGTGTACATTTTATTCACTTACAGGAATTTCTCGCGGCTGTGGAGTTACCATCGACTGAAGGTTTCTTTTAGTGGCATGTACATTATATTTCCTGAGCAAATCCTGTGTTTGGTGACTTGTAAATCCACGTGGAATAGCACAACTCTCTGTCCTGTGGCCAATTTGATTTTCGCGCTAGATATGGCTGTTACCAATTACCGGTATGTGTCTGAAGTTTACGCAGGTTTGTTCCGGAATAATTTGCATGCAGCAAAATTCCATATTTTAATGAACAGGTAACATCAGACCCACATTTCGTCCATCAGTATCAGCACAGATTTTTGTGGTTGGTTGGTTGATTTGTCAGACTGTTAGTGATATTTTGAGTTATTAGCGTGTCAATTCCATAAAATGTATTTGTCACATTGGCTGGGGGAATAGGGGAATAGGCATTGGCAGCAAGCTGCACACGAGTTTCTGTTCCGCCATTGATAGTTTGGAATCATAAACTGGAAAAATAAGAAATTTATTTAATTTAAATTATAAAAGAGATCCAGGTTAATCAATTTGTTGTTAGGGAAAATCAAATTCCTCTTCGTTTTTGAGAGCATTAATTTTTCTTGGAATGTTATTTCAGTTGGAAGGGTAGATTGCAGTAGTGAAAAATACTAGGGTTGCCATATTTGAACTTTCAAAAAAAAATATTAAAAAGAATTGGACACTCCGGAGAGTAGGTACACCTGTGCAAGTATCTGTGTAGAGATTTAAGGACTGAAAAGGAGGGCATGTCCGAAAAAAGAGATCGTATGGCAACCCTAAGTAAACAAAAACTGGCCCTGCACACTCTATACAGAAATTTTATGTTTACAGGTGAAATCAGGGGGGGGGGGGGGCACGCACCCCCTAGCCCCTACGTGCGTGCGTCTTGTCCTACATTGTAAGACATCGACCCTGATATTTATGTTTTGGGGTCGAGGTCTTACTACAGATTAACGGCGCTGTATAGCGTGAAGTCAATTTTTCAGGAATATCTCACACGCTTGGCAGCACATACCAGCGTTTTTCTACAAATTAAAGTTATATTGCTTTAGACGGACATTGCTTATTCTGATGTCTTTTTTTTCCTAATAAATTCAAATTCTCAAACAAGTAAATGAATGCATTTTCAAGTTCCGTTAGCTGGCTTGAATGCAATGGAAGCTGGGAAAGCCGAAATCGGACGAAGTCGAAGTATGTTTCTTTAACGAAACGAATAAAACTATACTAATATTGAAGAAAGCGTTATTTTATATACATTATGTTAACATATGTATATGTTAAATATCTAATACATATATCCTCCCTACATTTTTTTCCTGAGGAATTACAGGACCTTTTTACTTTTCTGAAGGACAGACTTGAAGAAAAATGATGGAATAGCAACGTACCCCAGGAAGTCAAGATCCATTTGCATGAGCTATGTAAGTATTCATAACTGAAATTTACAGTAGAATTCATTTATAAATTTTAGGATATACATCTATATTATATATTTCATTTTTAAATGTTTGCTAACAAGTTCCTGGTTCTGTATGGTATTCTGTAGAATTCTTTAAGTCCATAAGTGCTCCACGTAATTTAATTTTTGCAGTTTGTCAAACCAAATACAACTGCGTCAACAATTTCAAACAATTTCTCAATTTTACACAATCTTAAAAATACAAAATTTGCATTTGTTCAGTTCCAAAACAATTTCTCTTATCTAAATTTCATTCGTCATTTCTTGTTTTTTTAATCAGTAATTTCTTGTATCATCTGAAGCAGAACTAACTGTCAGTGTCAGCTCTGAGAAACTGTAGGCCTGAAAGAACTTTATTTTTGACATGAGTTATTAATATTGAAAGAAGGAGAAGTAACTTCTCCTTGAAATGATTCAAGTTTGTCATGTACAATCTTTGTCTTGTGCCTTGGAGTTTCTTGTATTCTGAATAACAAATCATTAAGTTTAGAAATGATTTTAAATGGACCTTTCCAGGGTTGTTGTAATTTTGGATTCAATCCCCTTATTCCTTTGGGGTCCCAATACCATACTTTTTCACCTACATTGTAGTTATGGAAGGTGACTCTCAGATCATAATTATTTTTCTTTGTTTTAACCAGAAAGTTGCATTTTTGATTTGAAAAATTCATGTATTGTATTTTCTGTCTTTTTCAGCTCATATGTTCTGTTTTATATATCAGATTTTCAGACTGCTATTGCCCAGGGTAACCAAAGATGAGGTTTATGAGCAAAGTTATCTCCCTTCCAAAGATTATTTGTTCTAGTAGTTACATGAACTGAAGACACCTAGGCCATGATTACCAAAGGTACATGTTGACCTCAATCTCTGTGATGACCAGACACAAAAAAGCTGAAAGCATACTGAATGTTGTGTGACTAGATCTTTTGACCATACCATCTGACCTGGTACATGCAATTAGTAAATTTTCTTAATACCTGGAATCTGATAGATTTTTTAAATAAATTACTTTCAAACTTAGATCCCTGATCTGTTGTGTATGAGTAATGGTACCAAGTTTTAAATTGATACTTTAGCTACAGTCTGTGTTTCAATATTTGGTCAAGGAATGACTTCAGTTGATTTTGTGAAATAATCTGCAATTACCATAAGATACTCTTTGCCCTGCTTTGATTTTGGTTAAAGGACCAATAAATTCAATTGGTATTCTTTCCATGGGTGATTCCACATAATGTCATTTAAGGGTGACCTTTGCTTTGTTTTTCTTGAGGCATTTTTTTAACTAATAAATTGCACAGTTCTTGCTCCAATTCTCAACATCCCTTGTTAAGGCATACCAAAAAAATCTTTGCCTTATTTTATGTAGGGTTTTGGCTATGCCAAGATGTGCACTGCTAACACTATTATGATTTTGGGTTGATACAAACGTTTTTCAGGCTTTTGGGTATTACAATCTGAAATATGATTTGCTGTATTAAACATTATTGTTGAGACTAAGATCTCCACCTGTACTAAAAGTAATTAGTCTCTACTATTTATCAGCATCAGTCCAATCTGGTTTACAGTTACTATTGAACTAGTCCAGTACAATTTTTAAAATTGGATCTTGTAGTTGTAACTTTGCTAGAAAATATTACGATCCAGATTGTCAGGGTCTAAGTTGGTCAACTTCTTATTACTTATTTTTACTTATTACTTATTTTTACTTATTACTTATTTTTGAATTACCTGCATTATTTATCTGAGACCATAAACAGCGATTTGAGTCAATTTTCTCAGAATAAACATTTGATAAATCAGGAACATGTTTATTCTGTTTATATCTGTTATTAGAATGTTCTAATTTAGTACCAGTCTCATTAGATATATTATAGTATGTGTTTTCACCTTCACTCAATTCATCGGTGCTATAGTTTTGAATTAGCTGTGCTATATTCTGTTTTTGATGTACTTTTAGGACTATATTCTGCCAATCATTCCTCTCACTGTGGATTCTTTTGCATTGGTGTTTTTACCAAGATTAAACTCAAGCAAAAGAAGACAGTAATTGTTGTCATCACATCATGCCAGGAAAATTAAGAACACACACAGTATCATACTATAGAGTAAGTTCTTTTTACGTATCATATATACTCACTTATAAGTTAAGTCAAACTGCAAGCAACAAAGACCCACATTTGCCATAGCATAATATACCTGCAGATTAGGGTCTGTGCAGTTATCCTACAGTATCTTATTTTTAGTACTTTGCCCAGTCACATCAAAGCCATTTTAGTTTAATTGATCCCCAAATGTAACACTACTGACAATGTCCATCATTTTATTTCCTTCTACACTACAGGACTGAATGTGAATACTTTTGACATTGTGGATTTCATTGCTTTGTGAAATCATTTGTTATTGTTTCATTACAGTATTGTTCAACCATAATATTTACAGAAGGTATCATGACACCTTCTTCTTGACAATGGATCAGCAATCTTAATATTTCCTTGTCTATACTCAACTCTGAGAAAGAAGGCTTTTTGCTTGTCTGTCATTTTGGGCACAGGCCATTCATCAATGTTTTTTTTTTTTATCTTTTGAGGTAGTGTCCCTTCAGCTGACTCAGTTATCAAGTGACCAAAGAAAGAAACTTGCTTCTGAAAAAGAGTACACTCCTTTGGATTTAGCTTCAGATTAGCTTGTCGCCACCTCGTGAAGATAATGGTAAGATCTTCAAGTTGTCTCTCTAAGGTCTTGGAGTAGCAGATCATCTAGATATGGTATCAGAATGTTCCATATTAGACCAGAAAATATATTCATCTTGTATTAATCGGGTGAGAGTGGCAGGTGCATTACAAAGGCCAAACACCATTCTTTTCCACATCCACTGTTCACCACCAGGTAGTGAAAGGGCCATTTTTGGCCTGTGTTCTTCCTTAATTTCACCTGACATCATGTCAAGGCAATATCACCATTTTGAACCAGAAAGTGCATCTAGACTATCATCAGTGTGAGGTAAAGGTTGTGAATCTTTTACCATTACATCACTCAAGTGTGAAAAATAACAATGAAATCTTAATGAGTTATCTGGCTTGTTTGCCATTAGTATAGGAACATTCCAAGGAGTTTGGGGACATTTTTCATTATGTCCACTTCAGCTTTTCTCTTAATTTCTTTTTCTGCAATGTTCCTATTTTGCTACCGGAGTTCTGTATGGATAAATTCTAATTGGTTTAGCATCATTTGTATTAATTGTATGTTGTGTTAGGGTAGTGTGGCCTACATCATTAAAAATTCTTGAGAAAACATCCTGATTTTTAATCAGAAATTATCTTAATTCATTTATTTGATCTTCAGATAGATTCTTTGAGACCTTTCAAGCATTTCTGATGGGTGTTTGGGTGTTTATCTCATTCATTTTAGCATCTGTTTTGACACTTTATTTCCAAAGTTGTACAATCGCTTACTGATACAGGGAGATATTCAGCTACTACCGTATCTTTAAATATTTTGCCTGGTTCAGTTCCAAAATTGACTATTCTAATTGGTAGTCTGTTTCTAGGGTCAACTGAGACCTTGACAACCAACAACCAATCAACAAATTTTACTGCAGGTTCAACCAGTCGGTAAGAGCCTTCTCCCACACTTCCTAATAGTTTACTGTTTACTATAATTTCATAATATGGAGGAATAATGAGTTTCAGTAGTTGTGACCCTGCAACAGACAGGTCCCTGTACATTGTTAATGAAACAGTTAACTTTTCCTCCATTTATATTTAAACATCCCTTGCATATCATTAGGTCACATGTGTTTGCCACATTAATGTCCATCCCTAGGATCCCTTCTTGTTGAATTTCTGCAGTAAGTATGTCATGTTTAAATATTGTATTCCCAAATTTTATATTCCTTTACCATAAAATGGTACAGTCCTCTCCACTTACTGTTAGTAATCTGCTAATTTTACTAGGTTGCTATTTGGTGGATTTGGCCATTGTTCTTCTACACCTTTCCTTACACTAGACACATGTGGCCCCATGTCAAAGTAATTTCATTTCATTATTGTTTATTCTTGCTAATACAAAGTATCCTTCATCCTTTCCCAGGCTGTTAAGCTTTATTATTAGGGACCTGCTATGCGAGTGGGTCGCATTTTGGCTCCTACACTTGTCCCATTCCAGTTTTCTTGGTTTTGATTTGACCTTGAACATTGTTTTCTCTCCAACCACCCTGGAATCTTTTCACACTTATATAATTTGACCTATAATTTGAATTTTGTCTGGTGTTACCTCCCGGTTTAGGTTTTTATTGTTGTATTGATGGCTAAAATACCAGATCTTCCCTTTGACTGATTTGTGTAACTTCCCTCATTGTTCTGATTTCTAGGACTTTGTGATTTATTGCTAGAATGGATCAGTTTCACTTGATGAGCAAATTCATTTGTTACAGTGAGATTTTCCAGGTTTTGTTTAGGGTCTTCATATCCTTCACACTTGCTTATAAGTTGAGTCAAATTGCAAGCAACAAAGATCCTGATCTGCCATATCATAATGCACGTGCAAATTAGGGTCTATGTTTGTTCTATTGATTACTAGAATCAAACTGCAAGAACCAGATCTGCTGGTTCATTATGTGACATCAGATCTGGGTCTGTGTATTTTTGCAGTTGGACTCGATTTGTAGGTAAGTATATATGGTACACTGCCCTGAACAAAACCTACTCTTCTGTTTCTCCATCAGCTATTTTGGTTGCTTCCAGTTTTATGACCAATGTTTCAACCCCTGACATGGTCTTTAGCCCATGTTCCTCAAGTCTCAGTCTTATTTCAGAGTCATTGATGATTTCAATCAAATGATCTATTGCTAAGATTCCACCACATCACTACTTACAGAGGTAATCTGGTATGATTTCTGACATTTAGGGCTAATTCAGGAATTTGTCTCCCCATTATCTCCATATTTAAACTTTATCTGATAATAAAAGAACTCTGCTCTTTGAACAAAAGATCTCTGCTCTGTGAACAAAAGATCTCTGCTCTGTGTAATATAATAATGTTATACAGTGTGTAAAATCTATTCATGAGTGTTCCAAATGGAGTATCTTAGAACCAAATCTATTCATGAGTGCTCAAGCTAGAGTATCTTAGAACCAATCTATTAATGAGTTTTCCAATTAGAGTATCTTAGAACCAAATCTGTTCATGAGTGCTCCAGCTACAGTATCTTAGAACCAATCTATTAATGGGTTTTCCAATTAGAGTATCTTAGAACCAAATCTATTCGAGTACTCCAGCTAGAGTATCTTAGAACCAATCAATTAATGAGTTTTCCAATTAGAGTATTCTAGAACCATATCTATTCATGAGTGCTCAAGCTAGAGTATCTTAGAACCAAATGTATTCATGAGTGCTCCAACTAGGGTATCTTAGAACCAAATCTATTCATGAGTGCTCCAACTAGAGTATCTCAGAACCAAATCTATTCATGAGTGTTCCAATTACAGTATCTTAGAACCAAATCATTCGTGAGTGCTTCAACTAGTGTATCATAGAACTAAATCTATTCATGAGTGCTCCAACTAGAGTATCTTAGAACCTATTCATGAGTGCCCCAGCTAGAGTATCATAGAACAAAATCTATTCATGAGTGCTCCACCTAGAGTATCTTAGAACCAAATCTATTCATGAGTGCTTCAACTAGAGTATCTTAGAACCATATCTATTCATGAGTGCTCAAGCTAGAGTATCTTAGAACCAAATCTATTCATGAGTGCTCCAACTAGGGTATCTTAGAACCAAATCTATTCATGAATGCTCCAGCTACAGTATCTTAGAACTAAATCTATTCATGAGTGCTCCAACTAGAGTATCTTAGAACCAAATCTATTAATGAGTGCACCAATTTGAGTATCTAAGAAAACCATATCTATTCATGAGTGCTCCAGCTAGAGTATCTTAGAACTAAATCTATTCATGAATGCTCCAACTAGAGTATCTTATAACTAAATCTATTCATGAGCACTCCAATTAGAGTATCTAAGAACCAAATCTATTCCTGAGTGCTCCAATTACAGTACCTAAGAACCATATTTATTCATGAGTGCACCAATTAGAGTATCTAAGAACCAAATCTATTCATGAATGCTCCAACTAGAGTATCTTAGAACCACATCTATTCATGAGTGCTCCAGTTAGAGTATCTTAGAACAAATCTATTTATGAGTGCTCCAATTAGAGTATCTTAGAACCAAATCTATTAGTGCACCAATTAGAGTATCCAAGAACCATATCTATTCATCAGTGCTCCAGGTAGAGTATCTTAGAACCAAATCTATTCATGAGTGTTCACACTAGAGTATCTTAGAACCACATCTGTTCATGAGAGCACCAATTAGAGTATCTTAGAACCATATATATTCATGAGTGCTCTTGCTAGAGTATCTTAGAACCAAATCTATTCTTGAGTGCTCCAACTAGAGTATCTTAGAACCAAATCTATTCATGAGTGCTCCAGCTAGAGTATCTTAGAACTAAATCTATTCATGAGTGCTCCAACTAGAGTATCTTAGAACCAAATCTATTCATGAGAGCACCAATTAGAGTATCTTAGAACCATATATATTCATGAGTGCTCAAGCTAGAGTATCTTAGAACCAAATCTATTCTTGGGTGCTCCAGCTAGAGTATCATAGAACTAAATCTATTCATGAGTGCTCCAATTAGAGTATCTTAGAACCAAATCTATTAACGAGTGCTCCAATTAGAGTATCTTAGAACCAAATCTATTCATGAGTGCTCCAATTAGAATATCTAAGAACCATATATATTCATGAGTGCTCCAATTAGAGTATCTAAGAACCAAATCTATTCATGAGTGCTCCAACTAGAGTATCTTAGAACCACATCTATTCATGAGTGCTCCAGCTAGAGTATCTTAGAACAAATCTATTTATGAGTGCTCCAGCTAGAGTATCTTAGAACCAAATCTATTCATTAGTGCACCAATTAGAGTGTCCAAGAACCATATCTATTCATCAGTGCTCCAGGTATAGTATCTTAGAACCAAATCTATTCATGAGTGTTCCAACTAGAGTATGATAGAACCAAATCTGTTCATGAGAGCACCAATTAGAGTATCTTAGAACCATATATATTCATGAGTGCTCTTGCTATAGTATCTTAGAACCAAATCTATTCTTGAGTGCTCCAACTAGAGTATCTTAGAACCAAATCTATTCATGAGTGCTACAGCTAGAGTATCTTGGAACTAAATCTATTCATGAGTGCTCCAACTAGAGCATCTTAGAACCAAATCTATTCATGAGAGCACCAATTAGAGTATCTTAGAACCATATATATTCATGAGTGCTCTTGCTAGAGTATCTTAGAACCAAATCTATTCTTGGGTGCTCCAGCTAGAGTATCATAGAACTAAATCTATTCATGAGTGCTCCAATTAGAGTATCTTAGAACCAAATCTATTCACGAGTGCTCCAATTAGAGTATCTTAGAACCAGATCTATTCATGAGTGCTCCAACTAGGGTATCTTAGAACTAAATCTATTCATGAGTGCTCCAGCTAGAGTATCTTAGAACAAATCTATTCATGAGAGCACCAATTAGAGTATCTAAGAACCATATCTATTCATGAGTGTTCCAACTAGAGTATCTTAGAACTAAATCTATTCATGATTACTCTTGCTAGAGTATCTTAGAACCAAATCTATTCTTGAGTGTTCACACTAGAGTATCTTAGAACCACATCTATTCATGAGTGCTCCAGCTACAGTATCTTAGAACTAAATCTATTCATGACTGCTCCAACTAGAGTATCTTAGAACCAAATCTGTTCATGAGTGCACCAATTAGAGTATCTTAGAACCATATCTATTCTTGAGTGCTCTAGCTAGAGTATCTTAGAACCAAATCTATTCATGAGTGCTCCAGCTAGGGTATCTTAGAACTAAATCTATTCATGAGTGCTCCAATTAGAGTATCTTAGAACCAAATCTATTCATGAGTGCTCCAATTAGAATATCTAAAAACCATATATATTCATGAGTGCTCCAATTAGAATAACTAAGAACCAAATCTATTCATGAGTGCTCCAGCTAGAGTATCTTAGAACAAATCTATTCATGAGAGCCCCAATTAGAGTATCTAAGAACCATATCTATTCATGAGTGTTCCAACTAGAGTATCTTAGAACCACATCTATTCATGAGTGCTCTAGCTAGAGTATCTTAGAACTAAATCTATTCATGATTACTCTTGCTAGAGTATCTTAGAACCACATCTATTCTTGAGTGTTCCAACTAGAGTATCTTAGAACCACATCTATTCATGAGTGCTCCAGCTAGAGTATCTTAGAACTAAATCTGTTAATGAGTGCTCCAGCTAGAGTATCTTAGAACCAAATCTATTCCTGAGTGCACCAATTAGAGTATCTAAGAACCATATCTATTCATGAGTGCTCCAGCTAGAATATCTTAGAACCAAATCATTCATGAGTGCTTCAGCTAGAGTATCTTAGAACTAAATCTGTTCATGAGTGCTCCAGCTAGAGTATCTTAGAACCAAATCTATTCATGAGTACTCCAACTAGAGTATCTAAGAACCAAATATATTCATGAGTGCTTCAATTAGAGTATCAAACCTGGTTCTCTGTTCATACTCAAATTCACTAAACTGTGAATGCTCAGCTACACCAGACAAACTGCTAGCTAAAGTAATTACTCCAGCCACTGATTTCTGCCACTATATTAAACTGAGTGAGATATTCATAAGTGTCAACATTTGGATCAAATAACTGAAGATTTATTTTAATCATCATTTTTGTTCCACTATTCTGTTTGGTGTTGTCCAAGGTTTGCTCATTATGGTTAGAAAATTTGTTTTGCAATTCTTTTGCACTTATGACTTCTTTTGGGGTTTTTTTCTTAATAACTTAGTACCTTGAAACTTTTTCCTCCATTTGTGGGAAATCTTATCAAATTGTGCACTCATTGTTTCACTCAGAGACAAATTTGTTTCTTTTCCATCATGTGCAAACTGACTAAGATTTCTTTCTAACTTTTCCTCCAAGTCAGCGAGTTTTACAACTCTACGTCTTGAAATAAGCAATAGAAAGGAAGTGAAACCAAAAATTCAAAATTGAACAATTTATTTTCCTAGAATAAAAAGTGAAAATTCAAAAGAAGTAGAGTGATGAATTAAATCCAAAAAAATCTAAATGACCTATCACAAGTCAAAAAGTATAGAATGTTCCAAATGAATAGTCTTTAATGGCCTCATATGCCACAGTGATATAATCCAGAATATATCTGAATGAATTCCCAATGATCCCAAAGTAGTGTTTTTGTCCAGAAGTCAATTAGCACTTAATAATGCAAATAAATAAATATAGAATTATATCTGAATCCAAAGACCACACCCTCTCTCTCTCTCTCTCTCTCTCTCTCTCTCTATATATATATATATATACATACACACACACACACACACACATATTCAACTCAATTTCAAGGAAACAGCTTTTCTTTTGCTCTCATTTCTATTCTCATCTTATCTTTTTCACTTTTTCTCATCTTAATTATCTACTTCACTGTAAGGATATGCACCTCCTAAAACATTCTCCAGAAAATTACTTCTGCTATTTCCAGCCACTTTACTTTCACATCCAATACCATGTTAACAAGAAAACATTCAAAACTTAGCTAATTAGGTCTAACATTTTGTATTTCCTAAAATTTTGTTTTAATTTTATCTTTCACAATCCCACTTCTGACACCAGTTGTTATGATTCAGGGTTCTTCCAGTCATAACACATTTTGGGTTTCATTGGGCACTGGCCTGAGGTGAAAAGCAGGTAGAAATATGCAAGTGGATGTTGGTGATGATATTTTTGTATAAGAAAGTCTAGAAAGACAGAAGAGATTACAGAGAAGAAAGAATAAATTTGTGTTACTTATGAGGTTATAAATAAATAAAGAATAAATTATGATTTACTTTTTATTATGTTCTTTCTCTTTTTTCTTTTATTTACATATTCATAATTTCATTTACATACAGTGATACTGGTCTTAATTCATAACCATATTTCAAACTTCATAAAACAAGGCTTTTACAATATATCAATTTCATGTGTGCTTAAAAATAACAGATTTTCTTATCAATTTTATAAGGGAGTTAAAGAAATAGGTTCACCATATATATATATATATATATATATATATATATATATATA
>JAECUM010027785.1:0-11900 GCA_016617855.1 Megalonaias nervosa | reverse complement strand
CGTGAAGAGACACGAATAATACAAGGTCTTTAATAAATTCATAAGCGTCAACAAAACCTTCTCAAATGTTCCTTTTAACTGTCAACAAATAGTTGTGAAGAGAAATAAAATGTTCCTTTCTACTGACCAATGCATGATTGACAGAAACTGGCGTCATGAGACAGGAACATACATGATGTTTCATAAATAAAATAGCGTCAAACAAGAAGGTCTCAAAGGTGCATTTAACATATCATTAAGTAGATGTGACGAGAAATACCGTTATACTTTATACTGACAAATGCATGATGGCAAGAAATTGGATACAAGAGAAACGGTCTATTAAATGGGTTTCATAAAGTCATCAGTTTCTAGAAAACATTTTGAAAAATGGATGTTTATATGTCATTAAGAAGCTGTGAAGAGAAATAAAGGGGTTCGATATTCTGACAAACGCACACCTACAAGAAATTTGTGTCACGAGACATGAACCATATAGAATTTTTCATAAATGCAAGGCCGTCAATAAGACGTTCTCAAAAGTACATTTTTCATTGTCATTAAGTAACTGCGAAGGGAAATAAATGGTTCCTTTAAACTGTAAAATGTATGATTGTCAGAAATTGGTTTCAAGAGAATCAAACAATCCAATGAGTTTCATAAAAGCATAAGAGTTATCAAAACGTCTTAATACGTTCATGCTTAGCTGTCATTAATTAGTTGTGAAGAGATATAGACGGTTCCTCGCTATTGACAAATGTACGATAGGCAGATCTTGGCGTCAAGAGGCAAGATGCATCGAATGAGCTTCATAAAGGCACAAGTGTCAGGAATACTTTTCGAATATGCATGTCCAACTGTCATTGCGAAGATGTGAAGAGAAATAAAGGGTTCCTATATACTGACAAATATATGATTACCACAAATTGTCCTCAAGGTACTTGAACATTCCAATGAGTTTCATAAATGCATAAGTGTCAACAAAACCTTTTCAAAGTTGCAACATTTTCTGATTTTAATTAGTTGTGAAGAGACGTAAATTGTTCCTATCTACTGAGAAATGCATGATTGTTACATCCTCTGTGCATGGGACTTGAACTTTCCAATGACTTTCACAAATGCATTAATGACAGCCAAAGTTCTCAAAAGTGGACGTTTATGTGATATTATGTAGTTGTGAAGAGAAACAAAGGGTTCCTATCTACTGACAAATGCATGATTGCCACAAAATGGCGTGAAGAGACACGAATGATACAAGGTGTTTAATAAATTCATGAGCGTCAACAAAACCGTCTCAAATGTTCCTTTCTCTTGTCAATAAATAGTTATGAAAAGAGATAAAATGTTCCTTTCAACTGACAAATGCATGCTTGACAGAAGTTGGCGGGATGAGACAAGAACATACATGATGTTTCATAAATGAAATAGCGTCAACAAGCAGGTCTGAAAGATGCATTTCACATGTCCTTAAATAGATGTGAAGAGCCATAACATTATACTTTATACTGACAAATGCACGATGGCAAGAAATTGGTTTCAAGACACACGGTCTATTCAATGGGTTTTAAAAGTCATCAGTTTCTCGAGAACGTTCTGAAAAATGGATGTTTATATGTCATTAAGTAGCTGTGAAGAGAAATAAAGTGGTCCAATCTGACAAACGCACGGCTGCCAGAATGTTCCGTCACGAGACATGAACCATATCGAGTGTTTCATAAATGCAAATGCTTCAACAAGAAGTTCTCAAAAGCACATTTTTCTTTGTCATTAAGTAGCTGCGAAGGGAAAGAAATGGCTCCTTTAAACTGTCAAATGTATTATTGTCAGAAATTGGCTTCAAAAGAATCAAACAATCCAATGAGATTCCTAAAAGCATAAGTGATCAAAACGTCATGAAACGTTTATGCTTGACTGTCATTAACTACTTGTGAAGAGATATAAAAGCTTCCTCGCTATTGACAAATGCACGATAGGCAGATCTTGGCGTCAAGAGGCAAGAGGCATCGAAGGAGTTGCATAAATGCACAAGTGTCAGGAAAACTTGTCAAATATGCATGTCCATTGTTATTGCGAAGATGTGATGAGAGATAAAGGGTTCCTATATACTGTCAAATGTATGATTGCCACAAATTTTTGTCAAGGGAATTGAACAGTCCAGTGAGTTTCATAAAGACATAATTGTCCCCAAACCGCTGAAAGTGCAACATTTTCTGATATTAATTAGTTGTGAAGAGGAATAAATACTACCTATCAAATGAGTAATGCATGATTGCCAAATCCTGTTTTCAGGTTACTTGAACTTTCCAATGACTTTCACAAATGCATAAATGACAGTAAAAGTTCTCAAAAGTGGAAATTTATGTGATATTAAGTAGTTGTGAAGAGATATAAAGGGTTCTTATCTACTGAGAAATGCATGATTCCCACAAAATGGCATCAAGAGACACGAATGATACAAGGTGTTTAACAAATTCATAAGCGTCAATAAAACCTGCTCAAATTATCCTTTCACCTGTGAATAAATAGTTGTGAAGAGAAATAAAATGTTCCTTTCTACTGACAAATGCATGATTAACAGAAATTGGCGTCATGGAACAGGAACATACAAGATCTTTCAAAAATGAAATAGCGTCAACAAGAAGGTCTGAAAGATGCATTTCACATGTCGTTAACTAGATGTGAAGAGCCATAACATTTTATTTTATACTGACAAATGCATGATGGCAAGAAATTGGTTTCAAGAGACACGGTCTATTCAATGGGTTTCATAAAGTCATCAGTTTCTCTAGAACGTTCTGAGAAATGGATGTTTATATGTCATCAAGTAGCTGTGAAGAGAAACAAAGCGGTCCAATCTACTGACAAACGCATGGCTGCCAGAAAGTTGCGTCACGAGACATGAACCATATATAGTCTTCCATAAATGCAAATGCGGCAATAAAAAGTTCTCAAAAGTATATTTTTCATTGTCATTAAGTAGCTGCGAAGGGAAATAAATGGTTCCTTTAAACTGTCAAATGTACTATTGACAGAAAGTGGCTTCAAGAGAATCAATCCAGCCAATGAGTTTCCGAAAAGCATAAGTTATGAAAACGTCTTAAAACGCTCATGCTTAGCTGTCATCAATTAGTTGTGAAGAGATATCAAGGCTTCCTAGCTATTGACAAATGCACGATTGGCAGGTATTGGCGTCAAGATGCAGGAGAAATCGAATGAGATTCATAAATGCACAAGTGTCAGGAATTCTTTTCAAATATGCATGTGCAACTGTCATTGCGAAGATGTGAAGAGAAATACAGGGTTCATATATACTGACAAATATATGATTGCCACAAATTGTTGTCACGGGACTTGAACAGTTAAATGAGTTTCATAAAGGCATAAGTGTCAACAAAACCTGCTCAAAATTGCAACATTTTCTGTTTGTAATTTGTTGTGAAGAGAAGTAAATTCTTCCTATCTACTGAGAAATGCATGATTGTTACATCCTGTGTTCATGGGACTTGAACTGTCCAATGACTTTTACAAATGCATAAATGACAGCCAATGTTCTCAAACGTGGACGTTTATGTGATATTAACTAGTTGTGAAGAGAAATAAAGGGTTCCAATCTACTGACAAATGCATGATTGCCACAAAATGGCGTGAAGAGACATGAATAATACAAGGTCTTTAATAAATTCATAAGCGTCAACAAAACCTTCTCAAATGTTCCTTTTAACTGTCAACAAATAGTTGTGAAGAGAAATAAAATGTTCCTTTCTACTGACAAATGCATGATTGACAGAAACTGGCGTCATGAGACAGGAACATACATGATGTTTCATAAATAAAATTGCGTCAAACAAGAAGGTCTCAAAGGTGCATTTAACATATCATTAAGTAGATATGACGAGAAATACCGTTATACTTTATACTGACAAATGCATGATGGCAAGAAATTGGATACAAGAGAAACTTTCTAATAAATGGGTTTCATAAAGTCATCAGTTTCTAGAAAACATTCTGAAAAATGGATGTTTATATGTCATTAAGAAGCTGTGAAGAGAAATAAAGGGGTTCGATATACTGACAAACGCACACCTACAAGAAATTTGCGTCACGAGACATGAACCATATAGAATTTTTCATAAATGCAAGGACGTCAATAAGACGTTCTCAAAAGTACATTTTTCATTGTCATTAAGTCACTGCGAAGGGAAATGAATGGTTCCTTTAAACTGTAAAATGTATGATTGTCAGATATTGGCTTCAAGAGAATCAAACAATCCAATGAGTTTCATAAAAGCATAAGAGTTATCAAAACGTCTTAATACGTTCATGCTTAGCTGTCATTAATTAGTTGTGAAGAGATATAGACGGTTCCTCGCTATTGACAAATGCACGATAGGCAGATCTTGGCGTCAAGAGTCAAGATGCATCGAATGAGCTTCATAAAGGCACAAGTGTCAGGAATACTTTTCGAATATGCATGTCCAACTGTCATTGCGAAGATGTGAAGAGAAATAAAGGGTTCCTATATACTGACAAATATATGATTGCCACAAATTGTCCTCAAGGTACTTGAAAATTCCAATGAGTTTCATAAAGGCATAAGTGTCAACAAAACCTTCTCAAAGGTGCAACATTTTCTGATTTTAATTAGTTGTGAAGAGATGTAAATTCTTCCTATCTACTGAGAAATGCATGATTGTTACATCCTCTGTGCATGGGACTTGAACTGTCCAATGACTTTCACAAATGCATTAATGACAGCCAATGTTCTCAAAAGAGGACGTTTATGTGATATTAAGTAGTTGAGAAGAGAAACAAAGGGTTCCTATCTACTGACAAATGCATGATTGCCACAAAATGGCGTGAAGAGACACGAATGATACAAGGTGTTTAATAAATTCATAAGCGTCAACAAAACCGTCTCAAATGTTCCTTTCTCTTGTCAATAAATAGTTAGGAAAAGAGATAAAATGTCCCTTTCAACTGACAAATGCATGCTTGACAGAAATTGGCGTGATGAGACAAGAACATACATGATGTTTCATAAATGAAATAGCGTCAACAAGCAGGTCTGAAAGATGCATTTCACATGTCCTTAAATAGATGTGAAGAGCCATAACATTATACTTTATACTGACAAATGCACGATGGCAAGAAATTGGTTTCAAGACACACGGTCTATTCAATGGGTTTTAAAAGTCATCATTTTCTCGAGAACGTTCTGAAAAATGGATGTGTATATGTCATTAAGTAGCTGTGAAGAGAAATAAAGTGGTCCAATCTGACAAACGCACGGCTGCCAGAATGTTCCGTCACGAGACATGAACCATATCGAGTGTTTCATAAATGCAAATGCGTCAACAAGAAGTTCTCAAAAGCACATTTTTCTTTGTCATCAAGTAGCTGCGAAGGGAAAGAAATGGTTCCTTTAAACTGTCAAGTGTATTATTGTCAGAAATTGGCTTCAAAAGAATCAAACAATCCAATGAGTTTCCTAAAAGCATAAGGGATCAAAACGTAATGAAACGTTCATGCTTGACTGTCATTAACTACTTGTGAAGAGATATAAAAGCTTATTCGCTATTGACAAATGCACGATTGGCAGATCTTGCCGTCAAGAGACGCGAGTCATGGAAGGAGTTGCATAAATGCACAAGTGTCAGGAAAACTTGTCAAATATGCATTTCTACTGTCATTGCGAAGATGAGAAGAGAAATAATGGGTTCCTATATACTGTCAAATGTATGATTGCCACAAATTATTGTCAAGAGAACTGAACATTCCAGTGAGTTTCATAAAGGCATAATTGTCAACCAAACCTGCTCAAAAGTGCAACATTTTCTGATATATTAATAAGTTGTGAAGAGGAATAAATTCTACCTATCAAATGAGAAATTAATGACTGCCTCATCCTGTTTTCAGGGGACTTGAACTTTCCAATGACTTTCACAAATGCATAAATGACAGCAAAAGTTCTCAAAAGTGGACGTTTATGTGATATTAAGTAGTTGTGAAGAGACATAAAAATGTATCCTATCTACTGAAAAATGCATGATTGCCACAATATGGCATGAAGAGACAGGAATGATACAAGGAGTTTAACATCAATAAAACCTCTAATTCACCATTCATCTGTCAATATATAGTTCTGAAGAGAAATAAAATCTTTCTTTCTACTGACAAATCCATGACTGACAGAAATTGGCGTCATGAGACAGGAATATACAAGATGTTCCATAAAAGATATAGCGTCAACAAGCAGGTCTGAAAGATGCATTTCACATGTCCTTAAGTAGATGTGAAGAGCCATAACATTATACTTTATACTGACAAATGCATGATGGCAAGAAATTGGTTTCAAGAGAAACGGGCTATTCAGTGGGTTTCATAAAGTCATCAGTTTCTTCAGAACGTTCTGAAAAATGGATCTTTATATGTCATTAAGTAGCTGTGAAGAGAAATAGAGTTTTCCAAACTAATGACAAACGCACGGCTGCCAGAAAGTTGCGTCACGAGAAATGAACCATATAGTGTGTTTCATAAATGCAGATGCGTCACAAATAATTTCTCAAAAGAAAATTTTTCATTGTCATAAAGTAGCAGCGAAGGGAAATAAATGTTTCCTTTAAACTGTCAAATGTATCATTGTCAGAAATTGGCTTCAAGAGAATCAAACCAGCCAATGAACTTCCTAAAGGTATAAGTGATCAAAAAGCCTTAACAAATTCATGCTTAGCTGTCATTAAATAGTTGCGAAGAGATATAAAGGCTTCCTCGCTATTGACAAATTCACTATTGGCAGATATTGGCGTCAAGAGGAACGAGGAATCTAGTGAGTTTCAGAAATGCAAAAGTGTCAGGAATATTTTTCAAATATGCATGTCCAACTGTCATTGCGAAGATGAGAAGAGAAATAAAGAGTTCCTATATACTGAAAAATATATGATTGCCACATATTGTTGTCAGTGGACTTGAACAGTCCAATGAGTTTCATAAAGGCATAAGTGTTAACAAAACCTTCTCAAAAGTGCAACATTTTCTGATTTTAATTAGTTGTGAAGAGAAATGCATGATTGTCCCATCCTGTGTTAATCGGACTTGAATTGTCCAATGACTTTCACAAATGCATAAATGACAGCCAAAGTTCTCCAAAGTGGACGTTTATGTGAGATTCAGTAGTTGTGACTAGAAATAAAGGGTTCCTATCTACTGATTAATGCATGATTGTCACAAAATGGCATGAAGAGACTCCAATGATACAATGTGTTTAACAAATTCATAAGCGTCAATAAAACCTTCTCAGATTCTCCTTTCACCTGTCAATAAATAGTTGTGAAGAGAAATAAAATGTTCCTTTCTACTGACAAATGCATGATTGACAGAAATTGGCGTCATGACACAGGAACATACAAAATGATTCGTAAATGAAATAGCGTCAAACAAAAAGTTATCAAAGAAGCATTTCACATGTCATTAAGTAGATCTGAGAAGACATACCATTATACTTTATACTGACAAATGCATGATTGCAAGAAATTGGTTTCAAGAGACACGGTCTATTCAATCGGTTTTATAAACTCATCACTTTCTCGAGAACGTTCTGAAAAATGGATGTTTATATGTCATTAAGTAGCTGTGAAGGGAAATAAATGGTTTCGATATACTGACAAACGCACGGCTGCCAGAAATTTGCGTCACGAGACATGAACCATATAGAATCTTTCATAAATGCAAAAACGTCATTAACAAGTTCTCAGAAGTACATTTTTCATTGTCATTAAGTAACTGCGAAGGGAAATAAATAGTTCCTTTAAACTGTCAAATGTATCATTGACAGAAATTGCCTTCAAGAGAAGCAAACAATCCAATGAGATTCATAAAAGCATAAGAGTCATCAAAACGTCTTTATACGTTCATGATTAGCTGTCATTAATTAGTTGTGAAGAGATATAAAGGCTTCCTCGCTATTGACAAATGCATGATAGCCAGATCTTGGCGTGAAGAGTCGCGAGGAATTGAGTGAGTTGCATAAATGCACAAGTGTCAGGAAAACTTGTCAAATATGCATGTCCAACTGTCATTGCGAACATGTGAAGAGAAATAAAGGGTTCCTATATACTGATAAATGTATGATTGCCACAAATAGTTTTCAAGGCACTTGAACAGTCCAGTGAGTTTCATAAAGGCATAATTGTCAACAAAACCTGCTCAAAGGTGCAACATTTTCTCATAGTAATTAGTTGTAAAGAAAAATATATTCTAGCTATCAACTGAGAAATGCATGATTTACACATCCTGTTTTCAGGGGACTTGAAGTGCCCAATCACTATCGCAAATGTATAAATGTCTGCCATTGTTCTCAAAAGTGGACATTTATGTGATATTAAATGGTTATGAAGAGATATAAAGGGTTCCTATCAACTGACAAATGCATGATTGCCACAAAATGGCATGAAGAGACACGAATGATGCAAGGTGTTTAACAAATTCAAAAACCTCAATAAAACCTTCTAAAATTCTCCTTTCATCTGTGAATAAATGGATGTGAAGAGAAATAAAATGTTCCTTTCTACTGACAAACGCATGACTGACGAAATTGGCGTCATGAGACAGGAACATACAAGATGTTCCATAAATGAAATAGCGTCAACAAGAAGATCTGGAAGATGGATTTCACATCACGTGAACAAGATCTGAAGAGCCGTAAGATTATACTTTATACTGACAAATGCATGATGGCATGAAATTGGTTTCAAGAGACACGGTCTATTCATTGGGGTTCATAAAGTCATCAGTTCCTCGAGAACGTTCTGAGAAATGGATGTTTATATGTCATTAAGTAGCTGTGAAGAGAAATAAAGAGGTCCAATCTACTGACAAACACACGGCTGCCAGAAAGTTGCGTCACGAGAAATGAACCATATAGAGTGTTTCATAAATTCAAATGCGTCAATAAGAAGTTCTCACTTGTACATTTTTCATTGCCATTAAGTAGCTGCGAAGGGAAATATATGGTTCCTTTAAACTGTCAAATGTAGTATTGTCAGAAATTGGCTTCAAGAGAATCAATCCCGCCAATGAGTTTCCTAAAAGCATAAGTAATAAAAAACGTTTTAAAACGTTCATGCTTAGCTGTCATTAATTAGTTGTGAAGAAATATAAAGGCTTCCTCGCTTTTGACAAATGCACGATTGGCAGACATTGGAGTCAAGAGGCACGAGGCATTGAATGAGTTTCACAAATGAACAAGTATCAGGAATACTTTTCAAATATGCATGTCCAACTATCATTGCGATGATGTGAAGAGAAATAAAGGGTTCCTATCTACTGACAAATGCATTATTGCCACAAAATGGCGTGAAGAGACACGAATGATGCAAGGTCTTAAATAAATTCATAATATAAGCGTCAACAAAACCTTCTCAAATGTTCCTTTGACCTGTCAATAAATATTTGTGAAGAGAAATAAAATCTTCCTTTCTACTGACAAATGCATGATTGACAAGAATTCGCGTCATGAGACAGGAACATACAAGATGTTTCATAAATGAAATAGCGTCAAACAAGAGGTTCTCCAAGGTGCATTTCACATCTCATTAAGTAGTTTTGAAGAGACATACCATTATACTTTATACTGACAAATGCATGATGGCAGGAAATTGGTTTCAAGATACGCGGTCTATTTAATGGGTTTCATAAAGTTATCAGTTTCTAGAAAACGTTCTGAAAAATAAATGTTTATATGTTATTAAATAGCTGTGAAGAGTAATAAAGGGGGCCTATCAACTGACAAACGCACGCCTGCAGAAATTTGCGTCACGAGACATGAACCATATAACGTCTTTCACAAATACAAATGCGTCAATGAGAGGTCTCAAAAGTACATTTTTCATTCTCATTAAGTAGATCCGAAGGCAAATAAGTGGTTCCTTTAAACTCTCAAATGTATGATTGTCATTAATTGGCTTCAAGAGAAGCAAACCATCCATTGACTTTCCTAAATGCATAAGAGTTATCAAAACGTCTTAAAACGTTCATGCATACCTGTCATTAATTAGTTGCGAAGAGATATAAAGGGTTTCTCGATACTGAGAAACGTGCAATTGCCAGATATTGGCGTCAAGAGAAACGAGGCATCCAATGTGTTGCCTAACGGCATAAATATCACGAAACCTTGTCAAATATTCATGTCTAATTGTCATTGCGAAGAGTGAAAGAGAAATGAGAAGTTCCAATATAGCGTCCTGCATCCTGTCTTCACGGGACTTGAACTGTTCAATCACGTTAAGAAATGCATAAATGACAGCCAAATTTCTCAAAAGTGGACGTTTATGTGATATCAAATTGTTGTGAGGAGAAATAAAGGGTTCCTATCTACTGACAAATGCATGATTGAAACAAAAAAGCGTGAAGAGACACGAATGTTGCAAGGTTTTTAATAAATTCATAAGCGTCAACAAAACCTTCTCAAATGTTCCTTTCACCTGTCAATAAATAGTTGTGAAGAGAAATACAATGTTCCTTTCTACTAACAAATGCATGATTGACAGAAATGAGACTGTAACATAAAAGATGTTTAATATATAAAATAGCGTCAACAAGAAGATCTCAAAGGTGCATTGCACATGCCATTAAGTAGATGTGAAGGGAAAAACATTATACTTTATAATGACAAATGCATGATGGCACTAAATTGGCTTCAAGAGACACGGTCTATTCAATGGGTTTCATAAAGTCATCAGTTACTTGAGAACGTTCTGAGAAATTGATGTTTAGATGTCATTCAGTAGCTGTGAAGAGAAATAAAGGGGTCCTATCTACTAACAAAAGCACGCCTGACAGAAATTTGCGTCACGAGACATGAACCATATAAAGTCTTTCATAATGGCAAATGCGTCAATAAGAAGTTCTCAAAAGTTCATTTTTATTTGTCATTAAGTAACTGCGAAAGGAAATAAATCGTTCCTTTAAACTGTCAAATGTATGATTGTCAGAAATTGGCTTCATCAGAATCAAACCATCCATTGAATTTCATAAATGATAAGAGTCATCAAGACATCTTAAAACGTTCATGCTTTGCTGTCATTAATTAGTAGTGAAAAGATAAAATGGGATCCCCGCTATTGGGTTATGAACGATTGCGAGATATTGGCTTCAAGTTACACGAGGCATCGAATGAGTTTCACACATGCACAAGTGTCAGGAAAACTTGTCAAATATGATAAATGTCATTGCAAAGATGTGAAGAGAAATAAAAGGTTTCCTATCTAATGACAAATGCATGATTGCCACAAAATGGCGTGAAAAGACACGAATGATACAAGGGCTTTAAAAAAGTCATAAGCGTCAAGAAAACGTTCTCAATTTAATTTTTCACCTGTCAAAAAATTATTGTGAAGAGAAATAAAATGTTCCTTTCTACTAACAAATGAATGATTGACAGAAATTGGCGTCATCAGACAGAAACATACAACATGTTTCATAAATGAATTAGCGTCAACAGGAAGGTCTCAAAGATGCATTTCACATGTCAATAAGCAGATATGAAGAGACAAAACATTATACTTTATACTTACAAATGCATGATGGCAAGAAATTGGTTTCAAGAGACACGGTTTACTCAGTGGGTTTCATAGAGTCATCAGTTTCTCGAGGAAGTTTTGAAAAATGGATTTTATGTCATTAAGTAGATTTGAAAATAAATAAAGGGTTCCAATATACTGACAAACGCACCGCTGCCAGAAAGTTGCGTCATGAGATATGAACCGAAGGGAGTGTTTCATAAATGCAAATCCGTCAATAACAATTTCTCAAAAGTACATTTTTCATTGTCATTAAGTACCTGTGAAGGGAATTAAATGGTTCTTTTAAACTGTCAAATATATGATTGTCAGAAATTGGCTTCAAAAGAATCAAACAATCCAATG
>JAECUM010027784.1:0-12572 GCA_016617855.1 Megalonaias nervosa | reverse complement strand
CTCATGATGTAATGTGACAATTCTTCAATTCTTGCAATAGATACATTTCCTGTAACTGCGTGGCCTAAATGGTTAGAACGTCCTACTCGGGTGCGGAACTTATAAAAATGGTACTAGCAGCTGCCTCGCTTAGAGCTCAGCATTAAGAGATAGTGTTAGGACTGGTCGGCCATGTGTAAAGATAATGTGACCAGCTACATGTCTTCGGCATTATGCTTTAATGCTAGACATTATCTAAATGAATGAATGAAGATGTCTCTCTGGCAAATTGCCTTACTAACATTTTCTTTGTCAGTAGCAATAAATTCTAAAATGGTGTTGCTTTTCCTTCTTTACGCATAGCCGGAGCTGCAACGTCAAAGTTATTTTCAGCCATGCCTTCTGATTATTTCCGACCAAGTGACGTCAAATAAATGCCTAGATCAAGTTTCGAATCATCACTTTCAACATCAGACTATCTTACTTAATCGTCTCTCATTGTTCCTGTCAACCCTCTAATCATTTGTGATGATACAGAATGAGTTCGAAAGCAATGTCTTTACTTTGAAACTTGCTTTACAAAGATTTGTTTTTAATCACTATTGTTGTCATCTTCAATATCTCAACAAGTTCACAAATATTTAGTGCAGTAATACGTTGATATATAATCAGTGTCATCGACAAATTGAGAGCGAGAGAGAACTACGAGACATTCTTTCGGTTTGCGGAACCAATCTAACAAATGGCAAGTGTAGAAGTGTTGCTTGTAAATCGAATTTGTTTCATGGAAAGAAATGTATCCAGATGGCATAAACATATATATTCGGTTTTAAGAGAAGCTTTAACAGGGACAAATAATAGACCAATACATCAATGTCTCAGCACATTCATAAACATTTTTGGAAAATCATCAATCTTTTTTTAATTTACTTTACTGACAAACAATATTAGCAAATAGTATGCCTGAGATTGAACTCGGTTAAGTATGCGTATGTGTGATAACCAGATCTTGATGACACGCTATTTGACTCAAAATTATTTCTTTGCAGGGTCATCTCAGTATTCTAAATATGGAGTATACATCATTATTACCAACATCTATGGCTGTGTTTGTTTATGTGTGTCTACTTTGTGTGTTTGCAGCAAACATACTAAATAAGCATTAATTCCTCTTTCCTTAAAAATTCCTTGTAAGTTTGCGGAATTGAATTGTAAGTGTATTAGTAAATATTTAATGACATCCCACTTTTCTCTCATCGGGTGGATTATATGTGTGTGGATATTGTATGGTTAAAAGTTGTGTTATTGAAAATTACATCACTCCCGTTACCTCAGCCGTCTCGTTTGTAGGAGTGGATATTTGAACGTAAACGTGCATTTTGATTTTAAATATGTACGCGAGTGACCAGCACATAACCCCTCTTTTCCTCGTCATTTGTGTCGGTATCGTGTTTGCCTTTAAGAACACGGGTTAGTGACCATTACCTAATCGCTGCCTTCCCAATCCTTTGAGCTTTCAAACGGTGGGTCTTGATTTATAATAATTTGAGTTATCGACCATCACATAACTCACCTTTATCTCATCCATTTTGTTTATATGGATGGGTACTGGATGGCTTAGGTGGGTGTTATATTGTGATTATGTGTGTTAGTCACCCTTACCTATCGCCTACATTCCCTCCTCCGTTTGCTTCTATATGTTGGTGTTAGACTATAAAAATATGCGTTGGATTTTAAGGATTGAATATAACTCATGATGTATTCTCAGGCTTGACTTTATCCGTCTCCCCATCCTGTTTGTCAACCCCTATTAAAATTTCCATAATGGCTAAACTGAGGTGTAATGACAAAGTTCCATAGAGAGAGATTCGTAATTCAATGCTGAAATTACATGGAGAGCTATAATGAACCCAAACATTTTCAGCATGCCCAAGTCACATAGTGGAGATAATGTTTCATTTATAAATTGACCCATAATACTAAATTTCCTTAAGTACTTAAACGATGCCATTCGTGTTAACTTTTCATGGGGCCCCTTAAAGTCCCATCCACGATTGATTCCAAAGGGCCACATGGTGAACCAAGCGTTAATGTAAACATTTTGCAGTGTCCGGTACTGTCTAAAAAACCGCTTATGTTCAGTTCCCATAGTACCACATACCGGAAATAAACCTCTATTTTTCATGGCCACAGTGGTACATAATGGTACATTCTCATAGATGGTCATAGTGGCCCTTGTTCTATACATTTCCGTAGATGGCCATAATCTCAATCGTATAATTAAATTCCATAGGGGCCGTAGTTTTATCCCTATTGTCAAATTCCCATGGGGCCATAATGACCAAAATCATTGATATATTGTCTATACCCGTAGGGAGTCGTGTTCATTATTTGGTCTTTATGGCGTGTATTTTGATCATGATTTCAAATAAGCACAAGAAACGCTGTAGATATTGATGAATTCTGAATGTTAGCAGTAGCTAGATTTCATCATGGTAATTGCTAAAATATATTAATAAACTGCCAACAGAGAAAACAATTTTTTATTCGCAAGGTCCTAACACTTCACTAAAACTTTACAAGTTTATTTCAAGCAGTTTTGAAAAAGTTACAAATAAATGTACAGGATTACATATGCACAAATGACTTGACGCTATACTGGCCATCTAGTTAAATAGTTTTCACTTATATTACGAGTTAGCAACATCATTTTTACAAGTACATGTTAGATGACTCAATAATAAATTGAATGTTAATATTTTGGCAAAGTTTTATAAACTATCAAAATGATATCGTTTATTCAAGTGTCAGTTTATTTAATGTTTGTACCCTATTTGTAATCACCAAAATGTACGAGCATGTAGAAATAATTATAATGTATAGCTTCTCGTATATTCTTATCTTAAGTCATACGACCAGAATACATGTTATCATGCCCAAAGTTTGAACATAAGCCTTAAATGACTACTCGGACTATACTTAAGACAGGAATCACAACGTGTCAGTCATTTTACCTGCGATATGTCGACTTTCCTTGATTTGTTTACTCATCAGTACAATGCATGCAATAACACGTGATTGTCAAAATCATTAGATAGGTTTTAGTGAGACAGAAAAAAAAACTATTCTACCTTTCAGAAAGTAAAACTGAAACTATAAAATTGTTCATCGTGATCCCTATTCTTCGCATTAGATCTTAGTTTCAAGCTAAATATTTGTGTTATTCTAATATATCATTTGTCTTTATATCCTGTAAATATACACTCTTTTGTCCTTATATCCTGGAAATATAGCATCATTTATCTTTATCCCATAAAGACAATCCCATAATGATCTAATAACTTTAAATAAAATTAAAAACTTCGAGCTTTACTGTAACTTCATGTAAGATATTACAATGTGCGAATTCATTTTTTTTTTCAAGTCACAACTCTCCAGCTGTCTCTCTTATATTTGTAGAAATTACATAGTTTTGTGTGCTCTTGTGGTAAATTCACAACGAGCGGTTGTCCATTTTGTATTGAGTCATAAACGTGTACTTGTAGTAGTAGATATAGATGATGATCCTCTCTCAGAGACCCCATGCCCCCCAAAACGTTCTATTTTAACATTTTTGTCAGCAGCCTTTTTTAGCTCAAAATGATGGCTTTTACATGATAAGGCTTTTTCTAACACATTTTCTGACAAAAATATGTTTTTGTCAGGGCGTCTCTAAGATAGGATGATCATCTCTACTATGACAGTCTCTCTTATTGTTACAAAATTTCATATTAAACAATAAAATATTATATATAATGTATCACTATAATCCAATACGACATGTTGGATTTGATCTGACAAACAGATTTTGTAAGAGATTTAATTCAATCAAGTCAGAGTCAAGTTATACTGGTATAAAACCTAAAATAATAAGCGATTGTATTAAAAAAGTAGGTTATCATATATCACCAAAATATGGATCGGTATGGCTATTCGCGACTGAAAATGATGTGAGAATAGCGGGTTGGGCAGATGATGTGATGACATTTATTGACAATATGGTCGACATATTATTTGATAATGATATTTCTAAAGTTATACAAAATTAAACATCTACTTTTTATTATAATCTTTTTCGTATTTGCTAACTCTCATTGGCAGAATATCTGTTAACATATTGTCAATAATACGGAACTCGCGTATTAAATCGTCCATATCATATTTTATACCACGCAAATAAGATCGAATTTGATCAAGTAATTTTTTGTAAGTGATACTTGCTGTTTTACAAGCATTTTTTTTCTGTATACCAAGAGGCTGATCTTAAACCAAGTTCGGATTCTAGATCAGAGACCCCAAATTTGACCTCAATGGAAAATTACTGGCACTGGTTTACTGTCCATTTGACCTGAATGGAAAATTACTGGCACTGATTAACTGTCCATTTGACCTGAATGGAAAATTACTGGGTACTGGTTGACTGTCCATTTGACCCTAATGGAAAATTACTGGCACTGATTAACTGTCTATTTGACCTCAATGGAAAATTACTGGCACTGATTAACTGTCCATTTGACCTCAATGGAAAATTACTGGACACTTTAATTACATATATAAACTTATCTCTAAGGACAGACGGACCTTTTCTCTACGTTCAACATATTTTTGTACACCTAATTATCTTACAAAAATTGAAATTGATATTATGTCTATTATGGGAATCGAACCACGGACCTTGAGCACTAAAGTTCAACGCGTTAGCAATGAGCTACCAGACCTCATTAGAAGTTAATATATAGTTATCTAGTACTGCATAGGCATTTATAGTATATAGAACAAAAAAATAAATCATGATTATTATAAGATGCAATGTGAATTTTAAATAAAAATAATAGTTATTGTAAAATATTTCAATTTCCCAATATATTGGAGAATCTATAATGTGTATATTAAGCCCAACATTTCTGCTAGCTTAATCAGTCGTTGCTATGATACGCCAAGAAAAAATCAATAAGCTTTTATATGACTCGCACTGTTATGCTGTCTTAAAATAACTTGCTGTGTGAATAAAACTCATGTACTTTAGTGAGAATTTTATAATATTTTTAGACTGTCTATCTGTATGTTATGTCTGTCTATCTGTCTGTCTATCTGTCTGTCTATCTGTTAAGAGCATTTTTAGAGAATTTGAATTGCATGTTTACATAACAGACAACTGCTCGTTATTAAGATATGCTTAACGGAGTTATCGCGCTTGATTAACTGATCATAAGTTTTATAGCCAAACCAAATTTTTACAATGTAAAATTTAAATCACATATATAGATAACTTACATAAGATTTTAAACTGAGCTGGAACAGTATTAATTTTTAAAAAGAAATTTCTTGACCAATACACAGCGTCTCAACATTTTGTATTAGAAATAATATTCCATCATAATTATATAGACTGAATTTGATTCTACCAGATACTGAACGATGCGACTCAAACAGTTCTTTCATAGCTATTTTGCTAAGAAGATATTTGCTACCTTTTGCAAAAACCTTTGACCTGTCCAGGTCTATGTTGATATTTGTATACTGACCTTGGCTTATTGGGTTATGTAAATTTTCATATTTTAATGTAAGTGCATCTCGTAAGCTTTCGAGATACGGAAAATATTTGCTATCGTCTGATCTGATGAGGGAAAGTTTGATTCTGTCAAAGTTACTAAAACAAATACCTGAAATTTCATCATTAAATTCAAATGATAATTGCTGGTTACTGACCATTATCTTTTTTATTTTGTTATTAACACCATCGACTAATGTTAAATTTTCAAACATTATTTCTGATGTTTAGACAATATTACTTAAATAATGTCCAAGTGCGAGAGTATTAATTCCGTCTTTGCAGTATCTTTTATCATCGAAATTGCTTGGTCCCCGTTTTATAATTGTACTCGTTTCAAGCTTATGATGATTCGTCCTTATGACATTAGTTTTGATGAAACTGACGCTATTGTTTAGAGCTGCTTTAAAATCGTCAAAATTCATCATCTCTTTCACATATCCGCGAGGGATACCTTTAGCTTTCTTTGTCAGTTTATTGTCATCTAATACTACAGCATACATTTTGCTTCTTAGTCCAACAAACTCTCTCACCAGCACAAACATAAACTCATCTTTCATTTTTCCAATAACTTTTTTATTTAAGTTATCCTGAAATCCACTACATGCTGGATAATCTGATAAATCAAAGAGATCTTTATTATCGTAAATATCCTCATAGACATCTTTGCATTTTATATTATAAACTAGCGAGTCTGTATCAGTAAATAGCAACTCTGAATCTGGCCATTGATTTTTGGCACAATTATAGTGAAAATCGTACATCAGCCACTTCGATATATCAAGTACAGCTGCACCAACATAAATCGGTTTATTTAACTTTAAATTTGTCTTTAGTCGTTGAATTGCAGCACGATTTTCACTAAATATTTTCATACTAACAAAACCATCATCATTAACTAATTTATTTCTGCGATTGATGTCGTTTACAATCTCAATATTGACCCGCTTTCGAATATTTTCCATCGTCTTACCAAACACTGAGTTGTCCATCAACTTGAAAAAGTTTTTCTCAAATTCAGTTTTAGCCACGGCACGACGTTTTGTATTTAAGTCGATATAATCTGCCATCCACCTCGACTGATTAAACTTTAATACGCGATGGACTTTTCTCAGAATTAGTCCAGCATCTACTGCTTGCTTTAAATTTTTATAATGCATAACGTAATTTCTTTTATCTAACAAATTTGGAACTAGCTTATTAACAACAGAATTTCTTGCCGTTGTTGTTGCTCGTTGTTCAGGCGATAATAAACTATAATCAATCGTCATTGACTCTGCGCAAAACGGATAGTAGTTATGTAGATCATGTAATGAACTAGGATAGTCTAGATCAACTTCAACAAAATATGAAATATCTTTCGGAAGATTAATTTCAGTTTCTCTAAGAAATTGATTTGGAGATATCCAATGAAACCCACCGCAAGGCATTGGCTGTGACATGGCCCACCCATACAAATTCACACAGTCCAGATAAATAATGTAACTCGACGGGAGACTTTTATCATGATGTTTGAGATATTTGTTATTAGCTACCGCATATTTTTTTCTTATAACGCTAATTCCGCCTCTGATGCCTTTTTCAATAAAGTTAAACATATCAACGTCTGTTAAAAGATCTAGTTCTATTTTGCTCGTTTTTAGTAGAGCGTCCCAAGACAGCCCTGGAGCAGAATAATACCAACAAGGATCTAATCCGTAATTTGCATAACTAACTTGACGAAAATTCTCGAAAGCATCTGCCAGCAATAATACATCCGTTTTCAGATATAAATCGTGATAATCGCCAAATGTTTTACAGCCAAATTTATTCCACATATCTTGTGCATATTTATACTCGTCATCTGTGATGTTTTCATTTTTGAGCTGCGAGTAAAATTTATCTTTGTCAGGCAGAGATGTTTCATTAAATCTGCTCCAATCGTCGAGATACTCGTACGGAAAGATGCCTTTTTTCGTCAGATTGATATAGTTTTCACCGAAGCAACTCTTTAGGTTAGCGAAGTTGCCGCAACCTTTAACGAGCTCGTCTAATGATGCTGCCATAAATTGCAGACTGTCAATAAAGCGTAATTTGCCGAGCGTCACTGACATATACTTTTCAAAATTATTTGGAATACATTTTATAGTGTTTAGTTTAGCTTTAATGTTTTTATCACCAAAAGCTTCTACAATGATATGACTGTCATAGCCACGAAAGTTATGTAAAACTACGGGAATAAAATATGGAGCATGAAATTTTAAATTACAACTGTTATGAGCTGCTCCACGATATTGGCCGGTCAAATGACAATGATCTCGCACCTTGGAATCGTCCAGCAAACTTTTCACAAATATGACAATTAACTGCCTCATCAAAGTCAAGTTGTTGTTTAGACGTTATCCTCGCTGGAGCTATTTGACGCAATCTGTTAGAAATTTTATTAACCTCGTCTATTAAATTTTTTAGTAACCACACAGCGGGATTTTTTCCTCTATATAACTTTATCGGAGATGACAATTTATCGCTGGCGCAACAAATTACTTTATAAGCTACTCCGCAGGGAATATGCTGCTGTATTTTTCTGGTACTGGATTTATTCGGATCATTTTCAGCTCCAACTAACGGGATGAGTAGACACTCGAAATCGGCGTAAATAACAAAAGGAATATTCAGTTTATGATTATAATTTTTAAATTTTAATATTTTTTCTTTTTCGCTAGGCATAGTTATTTTTTGAACGTTTACACAGTATTTGAGACGCTCCTGCAGTCTTTCATTGATCGAAAAGCCTTGCAGACATCTAAAACAGAAATATTTCTTGTTTTTATTTTTACTGTACTGTCCGCCAACTAAGCCGTTAAAGTTTTTTATCCAGCAGTAATGTCCCCGATAAAATAATAAATTTATTGCCAACTGCGTAGCAGTCGCTGAGATATATCTCGGGTAAACATTTTCTCGCTCGTCTAGTCCGAAAACATTTACTGAGATACCGTTTTGTTTTTCAAACTTTGTGATATGATTTTCTGCTACTGGAAAGTTGATACCATCAAAATTTAGTTCGTCTTTGTGCGGAAAATACTTGTTAACGCGATCGGAATTTTGTTCTTTGGGAAACATTGCGGACAGAATAGACCACTGAAAACATCTGTCATCATTATTTTTGACATTTATACAGCATTTTTTTGTTCTTAATTTTTTGGGGGAGATCGACGTACGAACTGCCGCGAAGTACGTTATATTTTGATGTATGAAATAAAACTGCTTTTATCATTTCGAATTTCCATCCCGATCCTGACGAGGTAAATTGTTCTAATTTTTTGTTTATTTCTTGATGTATTTCATCGGCGACCATGGCAATGTTTGTTCCAGTTAATATCTTCCTCGATTTAGCTGTTAAATAGGGTTCTGAAATTTCGCTGTCAAAACTTTTTGTTTCCAAAACTGCGGGTAACTTTGATAAAATCGTATGATATTGGACTATAAGTTTGATACTTTTATGAGCAGCAAGTTCTCGAGATATAACAGGTTGTAAAAGATGAAATAAATTTGTAGAGCTAAAATTAGCTAAAACATTCTGATCATCAAGTTTATAACTATTATCATAACCTGAAAATGCTGAAGCAATTTTTTCAGATTTGATAATACTCTTTTTGGCAATATCTCGCAATTTCAGCATTATATATATCTAGTAACATTTTATATTTAATTGAATTTGTTTTAATTAGAGCCATGCAAAGCCTTATAGTATAATGACAGAGATCTTGAGATATCTGCCACTGACAGCGGAAGAGCAAGAAACGTATCATATCCACGAGAGATATAACCTATATGCTGCAAATGCACTTGGTTCTGTTATTAACATAGCAGCTAAAAAAGCTATTGGTGTACCAACGCCAGCTGGTATATTAACCTCAGTAAAAGGCGATAATGCGGAAAGAGTTGAAATGTTTAGAAAAGATTTTATTTATACTTTGTTTTGCGGAAATATTCCAGAGGGGCAGAGAGTCTATCGGGCAAATGGAGCAATTGCTGATGATAATATTGAAAATCTAGGTTTACAAGATGAATTTCAACCCCATTCAAGATTTGATTTATATGAGACAAATTATAAGAGAATTATTAGACACAAAAGAACAAAAAAAGTTGTTGGAAATTTAGATAAAGATGGATATTTACTTATAAAAGTTCGAGGAACAGAAACTGATCAAATTCATTATAAATCGCATCGTTTTATTTACGAAACTTTTCATGGAGCTATTTCAAATAGTTCAGTTATCGATCATATTAACAAAATTAAAACCGATAATCGTTTGGAAAACCTAGATTTAGTTACGCCAAAAGAAAACACAAGACGTGGAGCCGGTTCTGATGGCTCTAAGTTTAAAAATCCGGCTAAACAAATAATTTCAATATATCTAGAAACTTTTGAAGAAATAAAATTTAAATCAATGACAGCTGCTGCGAAGCGCCTTAAAATTAGTACAGCTAGAATAAAAGATGTAGCTGATGGTAAAAGAAGATCGGCAACGTCGATGTTGACATTTGATAGATTTAGTTTTAGATATGATAACTAATAATATTTTCTATATCACTACGAGAAAGACAATTATGACCAAATTCCATGACGTCGTCGCGATTTAATCGCAACGTCATTATCTTATTCATATCAAGTTTCATTTTGTCCGCTGCTGTTAATAAAAATTTGTCAGAGTCGCCTAATGTTATCATAACATCAACAAAATTGAAACTATGTCCTAGCAAACAATTTCGCACTGCTTCGGCTAACTCTTTTTTGTTAAGTATATTAACTCGACAATGATATTTTATTTCCCCGAACATATTATATATTAATTAGATAAAAGATTATTATAATAATGAGCTTAATCGAGAGATTGGCTCTGCTATACTCAGAAGATTTTGTTCCTGTTCCAGTTTCAGTTTCAAATATCACCAGTGACAATTTTGCTGATTATACCGAAAATGATATTTTGTATAACTACGACGATGACGAAGATGATGCTGTTGTTAGCAAGAAAAATTTAAGCAGACCAACCACTGGACGATATGATGTTAAATATCATATTGCTAAAAAAATATTAAAATTTAATTTTAGTGTTGCCGAGCATCAAATATTTTGGCAACTTATAAAACCTTTTCTAAACGTAAAAGTACCTGGACAACAAAGAAATATAAAATATGATTTTATTTTTGCTAAAATATTTAATTTAATGCCAGTTGATGATGCGAGAAAATTACATTTAATTTCTTTATGCAAAGCAGTAAAATGTAGGTCAGTGTTAATAAAATACGAGCAAATTTATAATAGTATTATTCAGTCGATGTAATCGCAGTCCATGAAATCGACTTAGTTGGTACCCAACTATTAAATTTATCGCTATATCCGCGCCATTTGACTAAACTTTTGTTGCCGCGCTTTTTAATAACTTTTTCAATAACAAATACATCTTGTTCTGTTTTCTGTAGTTCTTGCTCATAAAAACTGCCAGTTATACGCTCACCTAACAAATCTTTCAACGAGTATGTAACTGGTATTGTTAAAAGTACTTTATCAACAACAAATACTTCTTCGCTCCAGTTATGAGTATAGCCTTTTACAAATGTTTTTTTCGTCAAGGAAATTCTAACTTTATCGCCAACTTTAAATTTATGTCTGCGGTACATGTTTTCATTAGCTAGTATTGGATTTGCAATCGCGTCGTTTGGCGACATTTTAAGGGTTCGGTGTTTCGTGTTATTGTATTCGTCAACAATTTTCTGTAAATTGTCAATATATTTATTCGTATTTTTAGCTGTCAGATACTTATGAATTTTTTCGTTGAGCGTGCGATTAAATCGCTCGACGATGACACTTTTCCCCTCATTTCCAGTAACGTATTTTTTTTATGTTATTTTGTTTCAAAAACTGCTCGAACTTTTTATTAAAAAACTCTGCTCCATGATCAGTCCAGATTCTATTAGGTTTTCTTTCTGTAGTTGTTATTATTTGTTTTAGCGCATCAGTCATTGAGGTCCCTGTTTTATCCGAAACTGGAACATTAAACGCGTATTTACTAAAAACATCGACAACATTAAAAAGATATCTTTTATTATCGTTACACGGAGCTAGATTTGTCATATCAACTAAATCTATTGCCCAGATGTCATCAACTGCATTTGCGACAACTTTACATCGCGGAAACTTTTTTTTTAGGTCTATGTAGTTCTACAGCAAAATCATCATATAAGTCTCTACCGAGTCCAAGTTTATATTTTGCTCCAATAAAGCCCTGGACCAGCCTTCGATCAAAACGTTCTCGCATATTTGCAGGTTTCATTTCACGAAGTTCGTCTAACATTACTTTATCACAGCTGTGTTTTGTTCCGCTGCTTTGTTCAATATCTCTATAGCAGATATCATGACGCATTGCTATTGCGTCAACTTGATTGTAAGGCTCTTGTCCTGGCAGCGGATTATCATTTTCGTCCAGTTGCTCATCAAGAGGATTCCATGGACCAGTATATTTATGACCTGGCAATGTCCAACCGCCTTTTGGTTTCGGCAGTTTGCCAATTAATTTATGTATGTCTATACCTGTTCCAATTATTTCTCTGTTGTTGCATTTCTGGCAATATGTAACAACTTTATTTTGCTCGAGGCATAAATCTCTATCAGTATTGCAGTCGCATGTCATTATTAATTTAGTCGTCTACTAAAATAACGTCAGGCGGGCAGCCAGCCACTGACAATGTCAGTGCGGGCAACTTTGCTGCTGGCAAAAACATGCTTTTTCTTTTTCCACAGATTGCACAAATACTTTTCAGCATTATTCTATTATTTTTTTGGTTTTTCTGTTTTTTCGTCTTTATTTTCTGTTTTAGTTTTACATTTAAGACAATATGTTGACATTGTATATTTAAGTTTAGATAAAATTAATTGCAAACCTTAGGCAGCTTTACAAAAATTAATTGCAATCTCATCATTTGCATGAGAGGGTTGTTTGTCAAACTGCAAAATAAACTT
>JAECUM010027783.1:0-26696 GCA_016617855.1 Megalonaias nervosa | reverse complement strand
ACTTACCGATCAAATGCAGGAAATTCTGAGAGTGCCAAATTATCGCTTGTTATTTGAACGTTATGTTAGAATTTTTCAAATCTGTCTCAAATTTTGTTTTCAATTCTTATTTCCTCTGTAGTCCATATTTGTCATGCAGATGGAGATATATGCATAGTTTGGAGCTGCTATCTGGAAAATGAATCTACGTATTGCTTCGAAAAGGGTGTAATATATGGAACTGTTATCTACTGGATTGGGAATAGAAGTGTCGTTCAACGAGTAGCTGATAAGGCCAGCTGGCACCATGAATATCATGCCATGGGAGACTTCCTAACAAAGTAAGTGAGTATTAGCACTTGCTTTCTACAGATAGTATTAATTCAATAATGCTCTGTACTCAAAGAATTTGTTTAATTTGAAAAGAGCAGACAAATGTGCCATAGATCATCAATTTTTAAGGTTGTAGAGTTAGTGGATTGCTTTACGATATATACTTTAGGTCAGAGTTAGTGGATTGCTTTATGATATATACTTTAGGTCCGAGTTAGTGGATTGCATTATGATAGATACTTTAGGTCCGAGTTAGTGGATTGCTTTGTGATATATACTTTAGGTCAGAGTTAGTGGATTGCTTTATGATATATACTTTAGGTCCGAGTTAGTGGATTGCTTTATGATACATACTTTAAGGACAAAATTAGTGGATTGCTTTATGATACATACTTTAGGTCAGAGTTAGTGGATTGCTTTATGATACATACTTCAGGTCCGAGTTAGTGGATTGCTTTATGATACATACTTTAGGTCCGAGTTAGTGGATTGCTTTATGATACATACTTTAGGTCCGAGTTAGTGGATTGCTTTGTGATACATACTTTAGGTCCGAGTTAGTGGATTGCTTTATGATACATACTTTAGGTCCGAGTTAGTGGATTGCTTTGTGATACATACTTTAGGTCCGAGTTAGTGGATTGCTTTGTGATATATACTTTAGGTCAGAGTTAGTGGATTGCTTTATGATATATACTTTAGGTCCGAGTTAGTGGATTGCTTTATGATAGATACTTTAGGTCCGAGTTAGTGGATTGCTTTATGATACATACTTTAGGTCAGAGTTAGTGGATTGCTTTATAAGAAATACTTTAAGGACAGAGTTAGTGGATTCCTTTATGATACATACTTTAAGGACAGAGTTAGTGGATTGCTTTATGATACATACTTTAAGGACAGAGTTAGTGGAGTGCTTTATGATACATACTTTAAGGACAGAGTTAGTAGTTTGCTTTATGATACATACTTTAATGACAGAGTTAGTGGATTGCTTTATGATACGTACTTTAAGGACAGAGTTAGTCGTTTGGTTTATGATACATACTTTAAGGACAGAGTGGTTTGCTTTATGATACATACTTTAGGTCAGAGTTAGTGGATTGCTTTATGATACGTACTTTAAGGACAGAGTTAGTCGTTTGCTTTATGATACATACTTTAAGGACGAATTTGTGGATTGCTTTATGATACAATTGCATGAATCGTGTTTGAAATTATTCTTTTAAATCATGGTCGGACAAATGTTCTATACATGGTTTATATTTATCGATCAAAGGAATGCCAAATATTATTTAATTTTCAGCTTTTCGTCCATTTTACCTGGTAATAGGACCTACTGTGACCGATTTAGAGAGAGGGAGCCGTACGGTGATAAGGTTTCATTCGGATACATTCTAGATATGGCTGCCATAGATTTCCTTATGCTGAATTACGACGGCGGAAAACATACATACATCGCTAACTGGAATGAAACAATTCACCTGAATATTTTGATTGATTACGGATTGTCGCAAGTTTGAGACGAAGACCACACTTTTAGCTGCATCGTTTTTTCTAAACACCTGCAATATCACTGACATATGTCACTATGATGGTGTATTATAGTACTCAAACTTGTTTCTTCATACGCATAAAGTATCAGAGAAATGTAATTAGCGTTAGGAACGATATTGAATTTATTCAAAAATGTATTGTGCAGTATGCTACAGTCAATCATACTTTCAAAAAAGATCGTAATTGTAAGTAGGTCTTTCAAAAGCATAACAAAAACATTGCAAATTTTATTTTTACATTAGTCACATTTAGTTGAATAAATTCTAACGTGGGGAGAAAGTAAGCATAACAATGACACAGCTGAATCAACATAATTTTAATTTTGAGGATCAGCTTCAAAATATTGCTGAGTGTAGCTTAAGTTTTGTGAAGAAGTTTCAAACATAGAAAAGCCGGTTAACACCGATATTTCGTCGGTTCACTGTATTGATAACAGCTGAGTAAGCTTAACTATACTTTATATATATATATATATATATATATATATATATATATATATATATATATATATATATATATATATATAGCGCCGAATGAGTTTAGTTATCCCAAAAAGGCATACAAAACAGAAATAAATGCAAAAAGTTTAAACCCTAAAATACAAAGTCAATTTGTAACAAACATAAATAAGTCTAACTTAAAAAAGACAAATTCCAAGATGTTTACAGCGTAAACATCATCACGAGACTCGTTCTAAGTCTAAATGGTTCCCTCACTTCATGCATGAGGACTCGTCTGGCATAATCTACATATGTGAGCAGATAGGTGAAAAACAATGGAATATAATGGGGATAAAATGAACGATGTCAGACATTTAGAGATTCGGCCTTCTGATAGTTACAAAGCTACATAATTAGAATTAAAGGTTTGAGGTAAAATGAATCCACTGTTTTCAATGTATGTATGTATATATGTATGGGTGCATGCATGCATGCATGTATGTATGTATGTATGGATGTATGTATGTATGTATGTATGTATGTTGAAATTTATCCAAGAGTAAAGTTAATGCTTTAAGAACACTTTAAGATCGTTTCTATCCTACAGATTCTGCGATAGAAATGATCCAATTCTTCTAGCACCAATTTATCAATGTTGCAGGTACGTATAAACATTGTAGCAAAATCAACGGCATTTAAATACGTCGGTGTTTAACTTTCTTGTGGGAAAATTTTCATCAATAACTAATACTAACACCATAAACTAATTTCTGGTTAACACAAAAAATTAAACAGAGTAATGTCCATTTCAAAGTATTGTGCCATTGTTCGTTGGTGTGTTCATATTACAAGTCTACCGTTATCAATTACATCTGTGTGACAAAACAGAATCACAATTCCTCCAGCGGGTATTGTAGCGGAATTCACTCGGGTACACTACCATGAGTCTCCCCCTCCTCGGGTTGTTTAAATTATGTATTTACATTGGAGTGATACTCCTCTGTAAATGTCTGAGGACACGTGACCGAAAACAAAGGCGCTAGATGGTGCTACAAAGCCCGTTAACATTTAAAATCAAGGCGTAAACTTTTAACCAAATGAAAATTACTGTTCATATATTTTCTCATTCCATTATGTATAATTTATGTTTTGATAAAAAAAAGAACAAATTGTAACAATAATACGATAATTAGAAACTTTACATAGTTTTACCTTGTAAGTTAATCTGTATATAGAATGTTACTATTTACATGCAAACAAATATACAGACTGCACACATACGCTGAAACGTACATCGCAAAATTGTAACCCTCAGCAACTGCGAATATATCTAAAATTACTGGAAATATTATTGCGAATATTTCCAAAAGTACTGTGTATATTCAGAAAGATTATTGAAGATACTCGTAAAAGTATTGCGAATATTTGTAAGATTATTCGCAAAAGTATTCCGCGTATTTTCATAGGTATTACGTATATTCGCAATAGTAGTGTGCATATGTGTAAAAGTATATTCACCAAATTATTCCGAATATTCACAATAACACTCTTTTCATATTACATCTTAATGTTTGATTTATCTTCCTTATTTATTTTTTTATTTATCTTCTTTATTTATTATGTGATTGTTCTGGTTCACTTCACGCAGGCATTGACTTAGAATAAAGTGACATGAATAAAAGTATCAGTTTAATCTAATCATCCTGCGGTCATTGATTCTTGTGGATCAAGGAATGTGTAAAAAAAGCGAAAGTTCATAGCTTTTTATGTGAGAGAATAATAGCATATGTGGAAAATTTCTGGTGATGTAAAACTACAGCATATATCATATATATGGACACTTTCTATTAGATGTAAAACCACGGCATTTATCGTCATTGTAATCGTCATTCTTATCTTCATTCACTATTACTACCTCTACTAATACCACTGCCACCACCACTACTAAAACTTCCACTACCACTACGACTTCTACCACCACCACCACTACTACCATTACTACTACTACCACTACTACTACTACAACTATTACTGCAAATCATCGTTGTTACTCATTGTCGCTTTCAGCATTAGGAAAAACTTTTACAAGAGTTTATTGAAGTACTCAGCGAACTTGACAGATGCTTTTGACTTTGTAACCAGAGATGACCCTCTCTACCCGCTATTGCTGCCAATAGACCTAACCGTCATGCATCAAAGACTAAACACGATAATCACTCTCATAGAAATCTGTTTTAAGAAATACGGACAGACTGGGGTATTATTATAAAGTTAGATTTATTATTAAAAATGTGTCAAATCAGGTTAAGTCAAAACATTCATGGGAAATATAACAATAATTTTCTTTTGTGGTTGTTATCAATTCCATAAGATTTTCACGATCCAAGATTAGCTGTTGGTCGTAGTCGTGTCCAACTGCAAACTGCACAGACCCAAATCTGACCTAACAGAATGTGCAAACAGGTTTAAGCCGATGCAATTTGTTAGAACAATAATATGGACCATAATCTTCCGGCATATTATGCGACATCGGGTCAGGGTCTATCTTACTTCCTAGGAGTTGTACTGGACATATAAGTTAGTATCTAAGGTAAATATTTCATATGTAACATGACAACAATTCAATTCTTACAAATAAAATGTTTAAAATGCATTTTTTATTAATAGTTTAATTTGTGTATGCTGATTTGTAATTATGATTTCATTTTCACCTTGTGTATTGCATATGCCATTGAGATTGTCCAAGTAAAGTCCTTTGACCAAATTATTACGTGCATTGCTTTTTATATACATTGCAGGACTAGTGTAGTTAATGAAAATAAGTTCATGTCGCATCCAAGCTTTTTTCAAACTCCCTTTTGCACAATATAACTTACTATAAACTGTGTGTAATATATACAACTTCATTGTCTTTAATTTAGAGTGCGTGTGCGCGTTTGTGTGTGTGTGTGTGTGTGTGTGTGATTAGGATTTTTAGAGTAGCTTTAACAATTTTTCAGTCATATCGGTGCGATGTCTGCTGCGTGGCAGTTTATAGTGATGTCTAGCACTGGGTCATCATCCCGCATGCACGTAGCATCAAGTCCCACGCAGTCACATTATCCTGACACCAGGCCGACTAGTCCAATAAATCAACCCAGCCCCCAAATATGTGTTGATACTGATGGACGATATGTTAGTCTGATGTCACCTGTTCAATAAAATGTGCAATTTGCTGCCTGCAAATCTTTCCGGAACATACCTGTGTACACTTTAGACGCATAGCCATATCAGGCGCGAAATTCAAAATGGCCACAAGACAGAGGGTTGTGCTATTCCACGTGGATTTACAAGTCATCAAACAAAGGATTTACTCCGGAAAGATAATATACATGCCACCAAAAGAATCATTCAGTCGATGGTAGCTCCACAGCAGCGAGAAATACTGGTAAGTGTACAAAAAGCACACCGATGTGTTCAGCCAAAAGTGTCTGCAGACTTTTGCATATTTTAATGAATAGGTAATATCAGCCACTAAACCGATATCAATATCATCACGGGGGGGGGGGGGGCAGGGGAAGGGGTTATTTATTGACCTACAGGTAACACTAACCTCTTAATGCTGAGCGCGACGCGAGGCAGTTCCTAGTACCATTTTTAAAGTCTTTGGTATGAATTGGCCGCGGTTCGAACCCGTGACCTCCCCCATCCGAGACGGACGTTCCAACCACTTATGCCACCGAAGTGGTGCTTAAACTAAGTAACATAAAGAATCGAAGCCTGCAAGTTTATTAAAATTAACGAATAGTTTATTTCTCTTAAACCTATATACTAATTTCAATTGAACTAAGATAAAATAAAATTTCTAGGATGTAGGATACTTAAAATGGCAAATTCCATCAAATTCGTAAACTAGTTTAGGCCTTGAACTTAAATTTTAATACATATATTGTTTACCACTATAATGATGATAAAAATCAAGTAAACAAAACATAACAATATTCACGAAGGCCAAAACTCAACCTTAATCACGGATAAAGATCAAGTACACAATATAAATTAAATATATGTAACAATACATACATACATACATACATACATACATACATACGAGAAGAATGATATTATAGAATGTTATTGTGCCCTTTCATACATGCACATCGCTAGTTTCCTTTCAATAGTGTAGGGGGACACATTAGCGAACATGGGACTTCTATGTTAAATTTGGTCGTTTGCACACTTTGGCGACAAGGGTAATTTAACATTGGGAATATCGGGTCTGTATATAAACAAATACACAAACACAGAAGTATGAACATAAATGTATCACACAAAAAATCGACTAAAATGTTTAGGCAAGAGAGAATAGATATCTTTTCGTGGCAGTGGAGTGGCCCTGAAAAAGGGCCTTTGGGTTTTTGTTAACACCATTCAGTTAACATAGAGGCATCGTACAGATCTTCTTCTCTTCCTCAAACTTCGTCTGACCTCTGGGCCGTAGATTAAGACTCTCTTCAGATAGCCTTGTCTCTCCACATAGATCCTTCATTTCCAAAGAGTTGTATCAGTCATATGGGTAATTGCCCATGATGATTTGACATACATGGGATACTCCTAATGGAACAGCATCGACGATAGGAGGGTAGACGATTCTACGTTAGTCCATATCTTGTGACGAAAACAGGTGAAGGGAATGAGGTGAACCGCGGTTATTTATAGTGGAAGAGCGGATCGAAACGGATTGAGTTCTTTCACCAATCCTAACACGCGTTACAAAATCCAGTCACAGTGTGGAGTCTGTCTTTCGATCCGAAGAGAGCTACCCGTGACGTCACATTACCTATATAGGTGCGCTAGCGTCTGCGCGCAATGAATCAATGCGACAGAGTTAGAACATGACGGAAACTAAGAAGACAATGAATTAGGGTGCACCGGCTGTGTAGACGAGAAGCGATGGCATAACAGCGGCTTCCAAAGCAAACACGGTCCTACTTCCAGTAGAGAACGATTTTTATTGGGATTTAGTGGATTTTCTCTCTTCTTCACAAGAATTTGTTCCGGTACCAGCACCTTCAGCACCTTGTCCTTCCTTACCACACGTCGAGGAGTTTAGACAGAGACAGAAAGAAGAATTAGAGAAAGTTTTGCAACAGCAGAAAGAAGCAGAGCAAACCTTTCTCATTCACCAGTAACATCGAGAAGAAGAAGAGGCAAGAAGAAATCGACAGGAAGAAGAAGAAGAAGAGAAGAAACAAGGTCTATGAGAGAAAGAGGACGGTGAAAGTCAAATGGTGACGGTGCTCTTAGACATTTTGACAGAGTTAAGGAGTCTGAAACAAATGTATCAGACTTCTTTATTACGACCCAAGAGAAAAAGACCTTCCCGAGCCAAACAGTCCAACCCCGTCCACACGCCTACTACGCCTGAGATACCAACCCTAGTGATCTCTACCAAATCATCGACAGTAGCAGGTACAAAAGTAGGCCTTGGCCGTGGCAAAGAGATAAGGCAGTTAAAGCTCGTTACTTCCCGTTCCTGGATTTGTTTTTAAAACAACAAACACCCAACGGTCCTTTTCAGAACCACTCACCTCTTTCTAAAAGAGACTACTCAATGTTTGCCAAAATCAGTTAAAATTCAAAATCCCTTTTCTTGCCCATGATGGACGTGTGTGAGTGCGTGAGTGTAGGTCCTTATTATAAATCAAATCCAAGAGACACTTACGCTTTCTTTCTGGTCTTTTCTCGTAGAAGTTACAATAAGCTTTCACAACACATCACTTTAAAAAGTTCATTTTTCTTCTTCTTTTCTGTTCACTCTCTCCTTTTTTGAATTTCTTAACTATCACAGTTTTTCCTCTTCTTCCTCACTTTCTTCTCGTATTCTTTTCTTCTCTTTCTGGACGTGTCGGGGTTTCTTCCTCTTCTTCCTCTTCGGAACCCCTCTTTTTCTCCTGCTCCTGTTGTTTTTTAGGGCAGTCTGAAGACCAATGTCCATTCTCTTGACAATGATAACAGGTATCTTGACTTTTGTCTCTTTGACGCTTGCCTTGTTTTGACGTTGTGGACATTCTGAAGACCAATGCCCTTTCTTCTGACAGATATGGCAAGTATCTTGACTTTTATCTCGAAAGGAGGGGGAGTAGTCCGTCGGCTTCTCTGAAGAAAACCTTCGTATGACACCTCGATGTGTTTAGCTACAGCCATCGTGGTGGGACGAATGAATGCTGACAAGAACGACACGGCAGAATGGAAAAGAGCCTGGAAAACTTTTCAATCATCGGACCGAGCCAATCAACAAAGAGAAGCAGAACTCCTGTTACAGCAAGCGGGCCTATCTAAAGACACACCCTGTGGCATTCCTGAAATGCAAAAATTGCAAGACGTCTTGGCTCCGCGCTACACCTTGAAAGTACACTCTCAAGATGTGCGCGGTCCTCTCTTGTTTCGAGGCAAAAATTTCAAAGACGGAATATACATTCACGTCTACCATCACGATGAATATTTCGATGCCATTACCAGTTTCACGGGATTCCTGGGATACAGTTATTACTGTGAGAAATGTGACTATGGGTATAACAATCGAGAGCAACACAAGCAATGTGGATCGAAATGTGAGGGGTGTTTGACCTCAAAACCCTGTCTTGACGAAGGAAAAGAACGAGCGCATTGCCCTGCTCGTCAGCGCACTTTTGTCAGCCCTACTGTTACCAACAACATCTGAAGACGCAAGGTTCACAGCGGAAAAGTGCTTGTCAACTCCTAAGATTGTGTTCTACTTGTGGATTTGTGGACAAGTGATACGTAGCAATAATACCAAGGCACACCTATGTCCAGGAAAGAAATGATGTCACATTTGTCACCAAATCGTGGACTTGGAACACGAATGCTACATTCAAAAATACCAACCCCAACAGGAGGAAGAGGAAGATGTCCAGAAGAAAGGCAATTTCATTTTTTTCGATTTCGATTACATGCAAGAGACCGGCATTCACATTCCTAATTTCTGCGTGGCTCATCGCGCGAGCGAGAAGTGCATCCAAGAATCAATCATTAGTCGTTGCCCCCACTGTAGCATGATTCCTGAAGGACGTGAAAAAAGCCTTCGGGGACTGAACACGCTGTACAATTTCGCGCAGTGGATCTTAGACCCCATCGACGAGACGTGGAGCCAAGAGGACATCGAACATTACGGGGATTGTCATTGCTATGCCACGGTGATGGCTCATAATTTCTCGGCATACGATGGGCAATTTCTTCTAAAATACTATACGGAACAAAGCACCGAACGTCCAAACGTCACCTTGAACGGAGCCAAAATCATCTCCTTGCAAGTGGGACAAGTACAGTTTAAAGATTCGATGAGTTACTTGGCCAAGCTATTGAGCCGAATGACTAAACTATTTGGAATGACAGAAATGGCCAAAGGCTATTTCCGCACTTTTTCAATTCCGAAGCCAATAAACACGCCGTTCTACCCCATTTGCCTGATGCTCACTACTACGACCCCGACAACATGCGCACCAAACAACGAGAAGCTTTCTACGTTTGGTACCACTCTCACACCTTGGACCCCTTCGACTTTCAAGAAGAAATGTTAAAGTATTGTTCCGACGTGGATATTTTACGGCGTTGCTGTGGAAAATTTTTCAAGAACTGTTCATGGAGCACGGAGGGATCGATCCTTTGAAATAAGCCTGCACTATTACCAAAGCGTGTTTCTTAGTGTACCACATACGATTCATACCCGAAAACACCCTGGCTGTCATCCGCCCTCAAACGACCAGTTTTGTCAAACGTCAATACTCGGACTAAATCCTACGCTGACTATATTACTTGTGCGACAAGGAAGACAAATGGATCCAACATGATCGAAACGGAGGAGGCGAAAAGACCATCTGAATGTATTCGGTGGATGGCTGGGATTTAAAAGCCCCAAGATCGTGTACGAGTTTAACGGGTGCTTATTTCACGGATGTCCCATCTGTTACCCTCAACGTGACACTAAAAATCAGTTTTTACAACGTACCATGGAAGACTTGTACGAGGCCACTTGTCAACCGCGCTTGAAGTTAGAACAGCAAAGATACCAAGTGGTGGAAATGTGAGAACACGAGTACGATCACCGTTTAAAAACCGATCCCGAGTTTAAACGCATTGTGGAAAGTTACAAGCTGGTGGACCTTCTGGGCACACGGGACAGTTTGTACGGAGGACGGACGAATGCCACCTGTTTGCTGTACCACGCCGACGAGGAGAAAGGAGAAGAAATCAAATACTTGGAAATGTGTTCGCTGTATCCTTACGTGTGCAAATATCGTCACTTTCCAGCAGGGCACCCGTAATTGCTGACGGAACACATTGACGTGGAAAACTTTCGACAATATGAAAGGATTGATCCCCCTCCCCCCACGAACTTGTACCCTCCAGTTTTACCTTACCATTGCCAAGGAAAACTGATGTTTCCTTTGTGCCGTGCTTATGCCGAAACGTGTAACCTAGACCAACCTTGTCATTACACTCTAGAAAAACGCGCCTTGACAGGAACGTCGGTCAGCGTGGAATTGTTTAAAGCTCTGGACGTGGGATACCAATTGTTAGAAGTGTACGAAATTTACCACTTTCCTAAGACAGAACAGTACCACAAGGGCGACGAGACTCAAAAAGGCATTTTTACAGACTAAGTGGACTGAAACAAGAAGCCAGCGGCTATCCTTCCTGGTTCCACACTTCCGAAGACCAAAAGAAATTCAAAGAGAAATGCATGGAGCAGGAAGGCTTCACTTTAGACCACATGGAGAAAAATGAAGGAAGGCGGTCGTTTGCCAAAGTGATGATAAATTGCTTGTGGGGCAAAATGGCACAACGACCGCCTTTACCCAAGACGAAGTATTTATCCGATCCTTCCCGCTACTTCCAGATGATTCACGACAAAACAAATACATGAAACACGTGGACGTCCTTCGTGAGGACTTGATCCTAGTCAATTACGAAGAAGAACTGGACTTTGTAGAAACCGACGAATTTGGAAATGTCATTATTGCGGCTTATGTGACAGTCCATGCTCGCTTAAAATTGTACGAAGTTTTAGAACTGTTAGGACTTCGTGTACTGTACTTTGACACGGACAGTTGGATCTACATCGATCGTCCGGGTCACCGACACCCTGACATCGAAGGAGACAGTTTAGAAGCCTGGATAGACGAGCACCCCAACGACTAGATTCTAAGTTTAGCTAGTGGCGGTCCCAAAAATTAAGGCTACGAATACCGGTACCCCAAGGAGAAGTGCATATCGAGTGTAAAGTGAAAGGATTGACTCTCGGTTATCGCACTAGTCAAGTGGTGAACTTTGGGATATTGAAAGAAGCCTTGTAATCTGGAGAGGATCAACATTTTAAAGTGACCACCTACAAACTTCACGAGATCGTAAGTTTAGCCACACCTCAAATCGTCAGTCGGCCTTTGGAATAAGTATACCAGAATCGAGTGAGGCTTCCCAACCGCTTCACTTTACTTTACGGACACATCGATATTGGTCAGCATATAAAAATGGAAAACGTCCAAGACCGATAGTTCATTGTAATTACAAACACCAAGCGAGAAAGATGAATCCTCCTAACAGACACCATTCAAGTTCGGTGATTCTCAAGTGGAGTGCGATGCTGTGCCTTGCGATGTCAGGGATGCCGTACGCTATGACCTCAGTGATTCAGTACCACATCATGAGAACTTTGCTATGACAACTACTACTACTACTACTACTACTACTACAATATCTACCATGGCAAGTGATGCTGTGCGTGTGAAACCTGACGGATGCGAAAGCTATGCCATTCGTTATCGTACACCTTATCACTTTACCGATTTTCATTGTCGATGTCATCCTCCACCTGAAACCATGCGACTACCACCCTACTACCATCGATGCCAGAGCAAACTAATGCGAGTTTCCTGTGCGTTTGTCTGAATACTGCGACTTTGAAAGTCGTTTCCAAACTTTCCAAGGAAGTGGCCTATCCCCGAAAAATTAGCCAGAGCCAGATTTATCTACTTGGGCGAAGGTGATAAAGTCAAGTGCTTCAGTTGCGGTGTGTCACTATACCAGTGGAAGCAGAAAGATTCCGCTTCCCTGCAACATGCTCGATGGTCTCCGCACTGTCACTACCTACCTTTAGTGGGACGACCTCAATAATCTCGTGATGGATACTTTACAAGAGAACATTTGTGGGTTGCCTGTGAAGTTGAGAGAACGCATTTACCGAGAGTTGGTCAAAATACAAGTCCAACGCAAAGAACAATTGCATCCGTTACGTCACCAATGTTTTAACCTCTGGTACCTGACTGCTCTAAGAGGACTGATTCATTTGAAAGCGTTCCAGTGGTCAGACATTGTTCAACTGACCAAGGACCAGAAGACTTTGGTTGCTACTCATCCTACTTCTTACAAGCTAGCCATACAACACCGAATTCCAGAGGAAGAATTAAAAAATTACCAAACTATTTTACACGAACAAATCTTGGCTCACGAGGAAACGTCTGTGCGACGTTTGGTGTGTGAACCAGTGACTAAACTATTTGGGTATGTCGACGGAGTACGATCAGTTCTGTGCAAAAAGTGCATTTATTACCTCCTACAAAAACTGGCTATCCTGCCACGACCTTTATCATTAGTGATACTACGATTGCCGTGTAAAGAAATCAATGAGAGTATTCAGACTGTGGTGGATTACCACCTCTTTTTACAAGCACTGTATCCAATGAATTTGGGTCGTCGTGTCGTGTGTGTCTTAGTGACTGGCTTTCTGGGATTTCGTTTGCCAGCCGATTCCTTGTGGGCTCGGTACGATCTGTACTGTGAGGTACCAGCAAAAACATGATGGTGTTTCCTTTAAATGCGCACGAGAAACTCATTCTGTTAAAAGCGTTGCGCTTTCATCTCCAAACTTTTCGACCTCTGTTTGGAAAAAGGTTTCTTCGTGAAATTTTAGCCACTCCGGATGCTTACGAAGATGCGTGTATAGTTTGTAACTTGCACTTTCACTGGAAAGATGTACGTTTCTGGAAAAGTCTTGGTTTCGAGGCATGGACGAAAGAGGTGGCTTACATTGCCCAAGATTTGTGTTAAGCATTCAAAGGAAAAAGTGAACATAAAGTGTCCAGTGAAAAAAAAGTAACTTTCAAACCTGTGTTAGCCACAGTGCCAGAAGGAGAACCCATCACCGAGGAAAACTACTCCATTCAGGACAGGGCTATCATTCACCTGGACATCCTCGAAAGGCCATTCCGGGAGTGTAGAGTGTAAAGTGTAGAGCCTCTAAGAACATTACAAACTGTCCCTAGGACACCACACCTTCGTCACCAAAAATATTGTACAGTGACTTGTTTATATTCTACTTTGACCGTTTTGATGTGTATTTTATCGATTTACTTAACCATTTAGCTTTTATGTATTTTTGACTTTCGTGTTCAATTTTAAAAATATTTTTGAAATAAACGTGTCCTGAAAAAAGTATAAAAACTCTTGTCTTGTCTGTCTTCGTTTCAAGCGTAACATTCCCTGCACTACGGCTACCTCTGCTGTCTCTGCTCCCTCTTCCTCCACTTTCAAAGTCATCGACGAAAACTTAGATCGTGCTAATTGGAAGGCCTTGTATCTTCGTCATCCCTTTAACATGTTAATTGTTGGACCGAGTGGTTCAGGCAAAACAGAATTTATCAAACGTCTGATCGAACATAAACATCATTTGATCGATAGTCTACCTCAACGTATCGTGTGGTGCTACCAAGAGTGGCAATCGGCGTACAGTCTCCTGCGAGAAAGTCAAGGCGATTCCATCGTGTTTGTGGAAGGCATTCCTGGCGAAGACGACGGGATCGTGTCTGATCCCAATCAAACTCGTCTGGTCATCTTCAATGTTAGGAGAAAACGAAGAAGAAATTAAACTGTGGTTTTGGTTTACGCGCAAAGAGCATCATCGTAATGCCAGTGTCATTTACATCAACCAGAATTGTTGCAACAAAGTAAAGACCATAGCACCATCAGTCTCAATGCTCATTATGTGGTCTTGTTTAAAAGCCCTAGAGATAAATCGCAAATGCATTTGTTAGCCAAATAGTTAGTAACTCCTTGGCTGACTCATGCGTACGACGATGCCACTCAAACCCCTCACGCCTATTTACTCGTGGATTTAAAACCCACGACCCCCGATTATTTGCGATTTCGTACCATCTGTTTCACAACTGGTGCCAAGACGGAGGACCTGTCGTGTACACGTCCCCGTCGACTTAACAAAATTAAAATCTATAAAAACCTCGGTTACTTTTGGTCTGTCTCACACATCGTCAACATGACGTACCTTCAGGCTCATCTTCCCGTCAAATTGATTCGTGCCTTGTACGGCATCAGTCGCGAAAAAAATCCAGAAATTCGTACTCGTGTCATAGAAGCCAGTCTCAGAGAAGTCTTACGATAGTTTACGGTGACAGCACGTCAATTACTGCAAGGCATCATTCACATTCCACATCAAACCTAACACTTTTTTGAGAGAAACAAAGTAACCTTGATGCAACTGGCAGATCCCCGCATCGACACTCAAACCAAAAAGCAAATCATTTTGAAACCTGGAGGTAGCGGTTCTCTAGGAGGTGTCATCATTCACCCCCTCTTAAAATGGGATCCTAATGCCCCCAAAGTAATCCCCAACAAAAAAGTCACTCCCCATCCCAAACGTTCGCAGAAGAAAAAAAGCAGTGGTGTCAAGACCAGGTCACAGCCCCAGAAAAAAAATGTCCCCAGAAAAAGAAAAAGAAAAGTCCCCAGAAAACAGTTTCTTCCCGCAAGAGAGACACTTAAGCCAGGACGCAACCTTACATTCCAAAGCCACGACCTGCAGCAACGGTAATCGCATCTCCAGTAGCCTCAGGTTATTCCACTTCTCCGCTGCTGGTGATGCCAGCCAAATCCATGACACGCGTCTTTCCTAATTTGATGAAAAAATGGAAACCCGTGTCTCCAGAAACTTTTCCAGCGGTGACACCCTCCTCCTCTTTATTCGCAGCAGCAGCGGGTCACAAAGTACCTGCCCCAAAAATCAAAGTCAAAGAGAGATCGGGCATGTTACAGAGTTTACTGGATTTATCCAAGCAAGAACTGACCCAATTTAGTCCGTTGCGAACCCCTCCACGACGCATGATGCTTGTCATTAAGTTGATACGACGAAAAGACAACTAGTTGCGACGCATTCCACTATTCAGAGACCTGGGGGTAAACGATGGGTATCAGTGTTTTTGCGCTCCTGAACGCCAAAAGATGTACCCTAAAAGAAGTGCACACCACCACCATCGTCGTTCTCCTGTCCTGAAAGGAAAAAGAAAAAGAAAAGGACAGTCTCGTCGTTTGGCCCTGCGTCCGAGAAAACGCTTAGCCAAGCATCGGCGTGTACCCCCAAAAAGACCACATCGTCCAAAGAAAAAGAGGAGCAACCAAAATGGAGGATTATTTGGCGATATAGAAAAAAGTCGTCACATTTTTGACGAAGCAATAGTCAAAGAGTTTGTCAACAAGACTGGTTACACACTCTTCGACCTACTCTAAAAAATAAGATAATAGGGCGTCATTGACGTCAGTACATTTTGTGCGTGTCCCGGAATAAATAAAGATGTCACCCCTCCCAGAAGTCATCCCTCTTCTACCCCCAAAGGAAAGAAAAGGAAAGGACTGCCACCTCGTTTAGCCAAACATTGGGACGTGTTGTCCGCCCTGTCCAAAACTCCTCCACCCATGCGAAAACAAACCATTCAAACAGTCTCCGAAGATGTCATCGATACTGTGTGCGAATGTTTTCTGAATGTCTTGAAAGGAACTATACCTTTGTCTCAACATCAGAAAGAATGCTTAGCCAAGCATCGACACGTTCTTTGCCAAATGGTCCAAAAGAAAATACCCATCCGTCAAAAGAAAAAAATGTTGGTACAACGCAAAGGATTTGTGCACCTGTTGTTAGCACCCTTGGTGAAAGGAGTATTGGGAACAATGGTTACAGGACTCATGACGGGAGTTGCTTCACAAATGGGTCAAAGATATAAAGGATCAAGTTGATAACAGAGGTCTCCGGGGTGTTGAGATCTCAGACGTAACTTTTGGAATCTGACAGAAGGACGAAAACTGACTTTAGTGCCTTAGAAACGATGGATGGAATTCCATCGTTGGCAAGAACAATAGGCCCTCATTTACCTCCCAATCCTCATATGACCGAGACGTCACAGTTACAACACGAATTGCAATCGTTGATGGATCGCGGCGTTTTATCTGAAACTGAAATATCGCAATGGTACGGTCAAGTGTTGCAACGACTTCAACTCTTTCACCAGAAAGCTTTAGATGAAACAGCTCCACCGACGCTGAAAAATTTTAAGACCCTGAGGAAAAATCTATCACCACTACCTCCAGTGACCAAGACAAGAAAAGGAGAAGAAGAAGAGTTTCAAACTCCACCAGAGAAAGTACGCAAGTTAACAACACCACCTACATCCAGAATTGATTTCATTAAAAAGATGATGGACACCCCTTCTTTCTCAGAAGAGAAAAGAAAGTTGCACCCGAGGGGAGGGCATCAATCATCAATTGCAAGCCGATTTAGCCGATGTCTCTCGTTTGGCCACCTACAATCGTGGCTACAAATATTTGCTTTGTGTCATCGACGTCTTTTCCAAATTTGCCTGGGTCGTGCCATTGACTTCTAAATCGAGCACTGAGTTAGTGCGGGCCCTAAACCTGGTGTTGAAACAAAGTGGTCGTCACCCTATTCGATGGCAAACCGACAAAGGCACCGAATTTCTGAACCAAGCTTTCCAAACAGAATTAAAGAAACGAGACGTTCATTTTTTCACCACCGAGAATCCCGAATCCAAAGCCAGCATCGTGGAACGTTTTCAACGCACCTTGAAAGAACGCATGTGGAGATATTTTACGCATCAACACACTCTCAAGTACATCGACGTCTTACCGCACCTGGTCAAAGCGTACAGCTAATCTTACCATCGGAGCATCGGATGTGTCCCCCAAGAAGTGACTCCAGCCAAAGAAGTTACCGTCTTTGAGCTCCTGTTTAGTACGTCCCCGACTGTGGCTCTCCCCAAGAAAGGTGAAGTGTTGACGACGGGAGATTGGGTGCGCATTGGTAAAACCAAACGCACTTTCGACAAAGGTTACTTACCCAACTGGACCACTGAATTGTTTCGTGTCACTGAACGAGTGCGTGGCCGTCATCCTGCTGTCTATATATTGGAAGACATGAGCGGGGAAGTGTTAAAAGGAATGTTTTACTTGCCCGAGTTACAACGCCCGACCAAAAAAGAAGACGAAGTGTACGATATCGAAAGCACTCTTGATAGAAGAACCCGTAAAGAGGGAAAACGACGTGTCTAAGAAGTCAAAGTACGTTGGAAAGGATGTCCTCCCAGTTTGGACTCTTGGATCGACGCTTCGCAAGTCATCGACTATAAAAAGAAGTGACCATCATGCCCTTCAACACAGCTTCAGCCACCACAGTGACCAATCCTTCTCGAAGTTCTTCTGTGCAAGATCTACAAAAGCAACCCTTGTGGGTGTGGTGTGGATAACGTGTGCCTAAAACGCAAATCGTCTTTTTCTGCCAAATTTTTGTTGTGGTATTATATCATCGGTGCTGCCATTGCCAATTTAAGCTTGCAACAAGGAGACAAACAATTGTGGACCATTTTACTGAGCAGTTGCATCGGTTACCTCCTTCCCAATCCTTCCCTGAAATACTCTAACGGTAACAACTGGAGCCTTGCGCACAATGTCAGTAACCCTCCCAACAGTCACCACAAAAACAACAACAACAATCCTCTTTTAGACACTCCTCTGACCTCCAGTGACCCCTCAGACAGCAGAACTCTGGAATTATGAACAACCAATTCTACTTGACGTTACCCAGTGACAGTTCCATGGATGTCTTTCCCCACAATACTTTATGTTGTTTCACGGCCAAATTAACGCAGACCATCCAATTGGATCATGAAGCCCATTGGGAAGTGGCTTTGGTCGAGATGATTCATCCCACACAAATCCTAAACATTACTGAAAAGCAAAACACTTCCGACGTCGAAGTTCATGGCGGCCAAGTGCAACAATTCTTGAATGAAAACCCTACTGTAGATGCATCTAAGAAAATACAAGTGTCCCCCAATACTCTACGGTTCATCTATACTATTAAAACTACGGCAGGCTATTATTTTAGCGGTCAGCATCTGGTGAACACGACTGCTGTCAGGTTCAATGCACTGTTTGGCAAAGCCTTGGAGAGAATCAAACAAAGTGTCACCTTAGAGTACCATAAAGCAGCTGGTCGCCTGATGATGAAATTTTCAGATGACATATTGCTGGCCATTCAATTATGTCCTGAATTGTTTGACAGTTTGGGTAGGGACCTCAAGATGCTCAAGAGTGGACCCGTACCATTCATTATCAGCACCTTGCATTTTGAGCAGTATTTTCGATTCGCTGTAGAACTGAACCAAGGATTAAATTTGATCTTTGTATACTCCGATGTGGTGGAGTACAGCGTGGTGGGACACACCTCCGTACCGTTACTGCGAGTCATTCCTTTCAAAGTGGATTCTGCCATGGTCGCTGAGGAGGAATGTGGAAACACCTATCACGTTCACCCCGAATTTGTACATCCTCACTATTTACCAGTCAGGAAGTCGTATTTCGACAGTGTCAATATTACTATAAAAGGAGATCTGGGACAAAATATTCCATTTAACAAAGGGAAAGTCACGGTGAAACTCCATTTTCGAAAACGATTCTCTAACGACTTGTAAGTCATGTATCCAGCGTACCGAGGAGTCGCTCAACAGCGAGGACATTGTTTAGGAGATATGCTGAAATCGGCGTTTCGTTCGGTGGCTTCCGTTTGGAAACCGATGGTGACACGAGGATTGCACGCCTTAAAAGATGCCGCTTTGACGCAAGGCAAAGAATTTCTCCAAAATGTCATCATCGACAAACAAAGCCCCAAAGAAGCTTTCTTAAGAGCAGGCAAAAATGTCTTGCTTCAAACTGGCAAAGACATTTTGGTTCGGCGAGAAACTCGTATAAATGCCCTGGACGCTGCCCAGTGAGGCATTCCTGTTTCCCTGACACCACAGCAAGGACAATGCAGAAAAAGACGACGAAGACATCCCTCCAGAGGACTTCATACCCCCAGAGCTAGAAAGACCAAGAAAAGAAGAACCGTCCAAGAAGTAGACGTTTTTGATTACTAAATCACAGAGAGAAAAAAAAATGATGAACCGAGAGTCTTGCTCATGTTCCAAGTCGGAACTGGATCTTTTTGCCATGCCACCCACTATGATGACGATGCACATGAATCCCAATGGGTAGAATTTCATCCCGTCTCCTCTTTTACAGCCTCTGCTCCCATCGAGTTTGAAATCAAGGGGAAGCCCGAATATTACATCGATCTGAGTAGCAGTTATTTGTACTTGAAAGTCAAAGTGATCGAAACGGCAGACAATACCACTCCAGTGGAAGACGATAAAGTAGCCCCCGTCAACAATTTCATGCATTCTTTGTTCAGCGAAGTGGATTTGTACTTGAATAACAAAATGGTCAGCAGCAGCATGGATACTTTCCCTTATCGAGCGTATCTAGAAAATATCTTGACGTACGGAAAAGAAGCTAAAAACACTCATCTGGATGTCTGCGTGGTATGGAAACCTGACACAGCGAGCAAGTTCGACGAGCTAGATGAAGAGAATGATGGATATATCGATCGTTGAAAGAAAATAACACCACCCAACAGCAGTTTAGAACTAATGGATCGCTTGCATTTTGGTATGTGGTTGCAAGAGAAGTATTTGTTGAACGGTGCGGATGTCCGCCTAAGACTGGATCTCAGCAGTACCGCTTTCCATTTGATAACTGATGATGCTACCAAATATAAAACCAAAATCGAAGAAGCCAGGCTCTACGTGCGAAGCGTGGAAGCGTTACCTAAAGTGGGAAACCACACTTTGAGCAGAACGACCGCCAAGTATCCGATACGACGAGTGGAAGTGAAAACTTTCACCATTGCCACTGGACTCCTATCCAAGATCGATTATCATCTGTTCCAAGGACAGTTACCCAAACGTTTAATCATTGGCATCGTCAGCAATGCAACCTTCAACGGAGTCTCCTGAAAAAATGCTGTCAACTTTAATCAGTACAAAGTGTCCAAAATCGAAGTCAATCCAGACGGCAAGACCTTGTGTACCAGACCCTACAAACCTGACTTTTAAACAGAAGAATTACTTGAGGTCGTACTTGTCCCTGTACGAAGCCACCGGACAGATAGGGACCCACATCAGCCACGGTATTATGTACGACGATTATGCAGGAGGTTACGCTTTGTGGGCCTTCGATTTCACTCCTCACCAAGGCAGCGACGAGGGACATTTCCACCCTATAAAATCCGACCAGATTCGTGTGGAGCTTCAGCTTAAAGATCCTCTGACCGAAACGGTGAACGTCATCCTGTATACCAAATTTGATAATAAGATAGAAATCAACAGTTTGAGAGAAGTCATTCTAGACTATTAGAAGCTATGGAAGACTCTTATCCCTCTTTAAATGGTAGAGAATCTTTGGAAATGGAATGGGAGGATATAGTGGAAGCAGAACCATCCACCAAAAACGACAAAGACGAAGAGGGCATGGTGATTTCCAGATGTCCAGAACAAGAAAAACATTTAGCCTCCTGTTTTGCCAAATACCTGGCGGAAACCATTACAGGGCTGACCAAGAAAGATTGCTATGGATGTCAAAACGATCATCCCAGTTAAATCCAACTCGATAAATGTCTGATGATGAGTCAAGAAGAAAAATTGGACGAGTATCTGCAGGACGCTTTTGGTCTCATCTTGGAAGAAGCAGTGTTGCATCAGTGGCATAAGGACTTGCGTGATCATTCCTCCCCATTCACTGACTGCTCTAGAGATCCATCGCATTGAATCTCTCTTGGCCCAGAGTACGGAGACGAAGCGAAGAGACGATTACTTGACAGAGATTTTCAAGCAAAAAGTCAGAATTGAATTGATGACTTATCATTACCTGTAAAAGAAGAAAAAAAAAATGGATACCTGGGAACTGTATTACCTTCTGAAAAACAGTTCGTGTACCGCTTCTTGTAATCCTGTCGTGTGCTCATCGCAAACCTAAAGACCATCAAGCTTATGTCATGAACACGGACGACAGTCATCTCCCAAGAACACTCTGGGTAGCCGTCTACTTTCCCCACGATGCCCGTGTAGAGCATTTTGATTCGTACGGATTACCACCTTTGGAAGACGACATCATCGACTTCATGACATAAATGCTCAAACGACTCGCTTTAATAATGTGAAATTACAAGGCACAGATTCCATGGTGTGTTGACGATATTGTGTGTATTTTCTTCTTCATCAACGCAGTCTTGGATATCCCTTAGAACATTTAGTGACTTAGTTTGATCGTGACTCTTCTAGAAACGATGAAAAAGTAGATCGATGGTTTTGTGACCATTATGGATATCTCTTGTCTTTAGCTAGGAAACATAGTGTACATCAATGGCCAAAAGATATCCATCAGTGGAAATCTAATTTGACTTCACAACGTTGTCAACATTATAAAAAATGTGTTATTTGATATTGTATGAATTGTTATATTATGTGTTGGTTAATTGTTGGTTGAATAAAAATGTTATCTTTTGAAAAAAGTGTTGGTAGTTTGTTTTAAAAAATGTTTGTTTTCACTATACATGCTCTTTCACTTCTCTCTGTCCCTCACCGTGAGATGAGCTATAACGTTCCTACCCAACAAAATCGTAGGGATGTTTTCTATCGCGTCCGCGCTTGAGCCCTATGAAGCAGGGCGGTCTCCAGTCTGACCATCCATTGTTGACTCGTCAACCTATGAAGATGTGTTCAAGACTAGCAAGCTGAACGAAGCGTACGTGAATTTACATCGTGTCAGACAAAACCTGATGTCCAAGCCTGATGAGATAGAGAATGTCAGGATGTTAAAAGTAGCCCAAGACCTAATAGAAGAGGTGTTTAAAGACGAAATCAAGAAGGAGCAAGAAGAACGGACTGAGAAATACAGACTTCAGAAACAGTAGAGAGAACAGCAGCAGCAACAACATCAACAGCAGGAGCCAGACAGAGGTTTTGTAGACTGCCTTGTGGACACGAAAGAGTTCTCCTTCTCCTTCCAAAGAAGCAGACCCTATACTGTGGGAAAGCCTACAGCCAGATGGTAACGCAATCTTAGACGATAAGAGATTGCCATAACCCCCCAAAAACAGCCCTTTTCAGGGCTTCCCCCAACAAGCTAGACAAGAGATACTGATCAAATTGCCAAAAATTTGTTAGTCTTTGTGTGTTTGTCTGTAGGTTAAAAAACAGAAGTGTGCCTGTAAACACTTCGTTTCTCTTGTAAGATAGTCTATGTATTTTTTATATGTAGGAGTGATAATAAAGTGTGTTTGTAGGAAAAATTGAACGTGAGTGTTTCTTTTAGGTTCGCGCGTTCCATGTTATTGACGGTGGAGTAGGTATTGTTAGTTTTTGTGTAAAGGGGATGTTTTCCCTCACGTCTGTGCTTCAGGCATATAAAACGGAGCGATCGTCAGTCTGGCTACCCTAGCACTGACTAGTCAACACTTTCAAAAATGAGCAAAATAGCCAAATTGATTGAGCTTCAGATGCACCTGGAGTATGCCAGGTGAATCCTGGATGAGCTGGCCGTGTATGCCATAGAAGAAAGTGCCAGGATAAAAGAGGAGGAGGAAAAAAAGAATGAAAAAGAGGAGAAGGAAAAGAAAGAAATGATCCTGCCTCACCTGATGCTAAGACAGGTCTGTAAAGTCAAGCCGATGGTGAGGACACCTCCACAGCCACTACCAGCACCACAGCCACTACCAGCAGAGACCCGTGGTCCCACAGATGGAGAACTGGGACGAAGAATTGGAGAGGCAGAGGCAAGAGTGGGAGCCTCAGCGTCCGCAGAAGGTAAGGAGGCCACAGCATCCATGGGTGTGGAACAGAAAAAGAAGGAGGGAAGTCATCACCATGTCTCAGAGTAAGAATTGGGATGATGAGGCCACTCAACCCCCCTCTGCACTCCCAAGAACAAATGTCAATTGGGAAAATGACTGGAGTTGCCGTTGCATGTGTTGTGCCCGCATTGGAAGGTGTCACCATAACCAGGTGCATCTGAAGTTAAAAAAAACAGCCCTTCTCAGGGCTAACCAGATCTCTAGAAAAGAGAGACTGATCAAGTTGCCAAAAAATATAATTTTGTGCGTGTGTGTGTTTGTATGTGTGTATATGTGTTTGTGTGCGTGCGCGTACGTGTGTGTGTATGTGTGCGTGTGTATGTGTGTTTGTGTGCGTGCGCGTACGTTTGTGTGTGTGTGCGTGTATGTGTATTTTTGTTTGTGTTTGTGTGCGTGCGCGTACGTTTGTGTGTGTGTGAATTTCTGTTTGTTTTTGTGTGTGTGTGCGTACGTTTGTGTGTGTATGTGTCTTTCCCTTAACATACATCTTGTCCCTACACTTATGAGTGTTTTCTTTGTGTGAATGTGGAGTAGTGTGACTAGAAACACTAACTCCTTTGTTGATGTGATTGTAGGTACCGGTGTGTTTTGTATATAAAACTTTCTTTCTCTACTATGTATTGCTAGAAAGTATAGTGGTTTTGTATAAAAAGATATTTTAGGTTAGCACTCTCATCACTGGACTATTTGGTAGGTGATATGGGTAGTTGGTAAGAGGGGTTGTTTTCCTGCACGTCTGTGCTTGAGACATATAAAATGGAGCGTTCGTCCTTCGCGCCATTCTCCTCAGAGTCGTCGACTAACACAGCAGTGAAAAACACTAGTAGTATTAAGAAAGTCAGAGATGGAAGTTTTCCCACAACAATCGTTGAATGCGACAAGGTGGCTAAACCTCCAAATCGCTACAGGATGGAGCCTTTGAGCTCAAACAAAGCGTACTATGCTTTTGATGATATGGGAAGAAGATAGTAGAAATAATTGGAGAGGTGCCAGTAGAAGTAATTGGAGAAACGTGCCCCCAAGAAGACCGACGCAAAGAAGACAAAATGAGGCACCACAGAGGGAGCAAAACCTACATTTGCAAACTACAACTATGCAACTACAAGTGACTCCCAGTGTTGGCACTACAATGACTCCCACTCACGGAATGACGTTAAACTCAACTACTATTAAACCACCTTCAATTTTTCCATCAGTTTTAGGAAGATCAGATGAAATCATAACCAGAAATGGAAAAGAGGTTCAAGAGAGGGGCACGGAGGTGAATACTCGTCATTAACGGAGTGAAACGGAGTCAATGGCAATAAAGGACACCCAGAAAGAGGAAAAATTCCTTTAACAATACCAGTACCGCAGGAAATAAATACATCAACTAACATAAAAAGATCGGTAGCAGCAGGATTACCATTAATAACCCAGCAAGTGAACACGAGACCAATGTCAACTCCAGTAGTAGCAGCACTAATACCCTGTACGGCAGCACTAAGTGAATCACCAAGTGGGATAATGGCTGAAAGTAAATCTACCAATCCTGGGAAACTCACAACAACAACAACAACAACAACAACAACAACAACAACAAAAACTAGTGAGCCTACCAATAAACAACCTACTACACTTTTAAAAGATGTAAATAGAACCAAGTCGTCTGCTACTGGTACCAAATCTAAAAGTAAACAACAGACAACAGCTACGAAAAAAGACACAAAAGATACAAAACCCAAAACAAGAAGCGGCCAAACTAAGATGGACACAGTCACACAAGAGCCAACTGACGTGATCAAATATGTGGCCGATCAATTTGATGAATCGGGACTTGCTTACATACTATAAAATGCTGACGCAACCATCTATTATTCTGATGCACTCCGAACAATCATTGAGACCCACCAAAAGATCTACTACGATGGATCACTGGGGAAAAAAATCCATTAAAAAATTTGAAGATGCAAAAGAATCCATAATAGACATCAGTACCCGAGGAGATCAGTTTTACAACTGTCCAATTCCAATCCTGGCGATGCTGCTCAACGAGCTTCTAAAATTTCACATTAGCGACAATGAGACTTTTATGTTAAATATGGTTCTTTACAAGGGGAATTTAACATGGGAAATATTGGGTCTATATAGCGACAAAAAATATTGGGTCTGTTTAGCGACAAGGGAAATGGAACAGTGGTGACGTCACGGTACTGGACACTGGCAACAATGTTGCAAGTGGATGACCTCAATCGGGCGGAACAGGGTGGCAAGAGGTTGACTTGAATACGCACTACTCCAGGTAGGGACAAATACAATAGAGACATAGACATAGAAACATATATAATGACATAGACATTGACAAATAAACAAATGCACAAACATAGATTTATGAACATAATCTATCACGAAAAAAATCGACTAAAATTTTTTTTTAGGCAAGAGAGAATAGATATCTTTTCGAGGCAATGGAGTGGCCCTCAAAAGGGCCGTTTAACTTTCTTCTATTTTGTCTCCTCCCTTCTTCTTCTCCACCAGCATTTCATTTTTTGCATGACATTTTTCTTCACATTCTCTTTCTTCTCCTCCTTGTCCTTCTCCTCTTTCTTCCTCTTCTCATTCTCCTCTTCTTTTTCCATCTTCTCATTCCATCTTCTTATTTCCTCTTTTTCATCTATGTCCTCCTTCTCCTCTTTTTCCTGTTTGATCAGCTCTCTCAATATTTCTTTCCATTTCCCTTTCTGCTTTCTGTTCCCCACCCCCTCTCAGGCATAACGGACAAACTACGCAGAAATGTGGAGTGAGAGAGAAAAGGAATTTGGGCTGGATTAGAACCTTAGAAACTACACCAAGTAACCTACAATAAGATTAGTTCGTCGTAACGATACGTGTGCACTTTCCTTGGGATTTATCTACAGTGTTTATCAATAATACAAAGCTGCAAACCAAGACGACATTGTACAGTAAATTCCTCGGTTACGTGGTACAGAGACTGTGATGTATGTAATGTTTTGTTGTTGTTTCTTAAGCATACTATAATGTTCTAAAAATCAATTATTATTAATTAAATATGAAAATATCCAAAGGCCTCTCTCTCTCTCTCTCTCTCTCTCTCTCTCTCTCTCTCTCTCTCTCTGGACCATCGTAACAAGATACGGGCTAAAATCTATGAAATGACGAACGTAGAGGATTTTCGTTTGTGTCATCCAATGATATCTCTGGACTTTTGAATGGTGGTAAAAGTTTAGTCAAACCGACCAAAGGATATACGTGTGTGTGTGTGTGTGTGTGTGAGAGAGAGAGAGAGAGAGAGAGAGAGAGAGAGA